>ML803532.1:187457-208121 GCA_009831015.1 Picea engelmannii
TAGAATGACCCACGATGTTGGCAAAGGGGGGGGGGGGTGTTTGGAAGAATAAAGGAAAGGCTTCTTCTTCCCATGGCCCCAACACCTTAATCAAAGCAGAGAGAGAAGCCTATAATGTGGAGCAAATTGATCTGGATTTATAAGCGGAACGAAATGAATAATAAACTGAATACAATAACACAAAGATATAGAGAACAACAACAGATATACAGTGAACAATAACTTCTATTGAATAAATAGAATAGGTTGAAACTGTGAAACTACAGAACTAAAAACAACTTGCTCAAATGGTGGTAGTTATCTCTGAGAAGAGATGTGGTTGTTGTGTGCATATGTCTAAGAGAATGATGACAATGAGGCCCCAGATACCTTTTTAACATTACTCATGAATGCCAAAACCCTAAGCATCCAAAAACCTAACCCTAGGAGATGAAATGCCAAAAGTTATGTGGGCCCCAATGGGTAAGTTGGTACCTCAACTTCTCGGGGTTGTAACTATTGCATATGACCTTCATTTTAGGCGTGTGATAAACCGTTGGAAAGGTATTTTCGAAAACTACACATTGTGCCATCAAAATCTAAATCTGTCTATAGTTTGACCATGGCAAGCCAAAAAAACATTGTTTAGGGCCACAAAACAGCCCTGGAAGTACAAAAAATGTACTGACATGAAAACTTCCAAAATAAGCCAGTTGGAATAGGTGGGTGGCCACCAATATCCATCGGGATGATGTGTAGGGCTTCAGGATAGCCCCGGAAGTGAAGAACACATAATTACAAAGAAATGTCATCATTACAGAGAAACATGATGAACAAAAAACTATCGAGAGGAGCCAATTGGAATAGGTGGGTGGCCACCAATATCCACCTGGATCAGTCTTCCCCCCTTAGGAAGCAATGATCTCCATTGAATTGAGTTCCCCCATCAGGTGAGGAAATGTTTGTTGGATTTGGCCCCAGGTCAACCACTTTCCTTGGTGTAGGAGTTTCCCTACCTTGACACCCCGATAAAGTTGGATCCTCTGCTGGCAAGTGCTCTTGACATGTGTGTCCACTATTTGATCAGTGGATGCCTGTTACATACAGTCAAGGTTGAGTTTTGTTGGTGTCAACTGTTCTATGATGTCTGAGGTGTCCAATAAGGGTGGAAAATATGGTTAGAGGAGGTCCACATTGAACATTGGGTGCAAGCCAAAGAAGGGGGGAGTGTTGAGCTCAAAAGCATTGTCACCCGCAGCCTTGGTGATAGTGTAAGGCCCATAGTGAAGTGAATGGAGCTTCCAATGGGGCCCTGTAAGGCATTCTCTCTGCAAATGTAACCAAACCTTGTCTCCCACCTGAAACTTGTGCGGTACTCGGTGTTGATCATGGCACTACTTGTACTTAGCATTGGATTTCTGCAAAATCTCATGGACCTATTGGTGGATGTGTTGAACCCGTTCAATGAATCTGGTGGCTTTGTTGGCTTCAGAATGAACATGGGAATATTGTGTCTTTGTGGTTGCAAGAGGTAGTGCAACATCAATGGGACCCAAGGGTTGGAATCCCAGCCCCACCGAAAATGGGCTATGGTTGGTGGAGCTATGGAGAGCCATTTTGTAGCTGTGTTGAACATATGGAAGACTCTCATCCCACGTATGCAAATGCTTATAGTTATACATGCACAGGATGTGCACAATCATCCGATTGACGACCTTTGTTTGGCCATCGGTTTAAGGTTGGAAGGACGTGGATTTAGTGATCTTGGTGTCCAACAGTGACCAAAGACTCGGCAAAAATGTGATGAGGAACCTGTTGTCTCAATCAGAGATGATGGTCTGTGGTATCCTGAAATGGACCCACACTCGTTCGAAGAAGAGCGTGGCAGTATATGTTGTTGTGATGCCCTTCTTGCAGGCTGTGAAAATGGCCATATTTGAAAATCGATCAACCACCAAAAATACGCAATCATTGCCTTGTTTGGTGGACGAAAGGCTAGAAATGTAATCCATCGAGATGGATTCCCCAAGGCCTCTTGGGAGTAGGAAGAGGGGTGTCTTGCTTCTTGATGGTTGGCTTGGCAATGGAACAGGCAGTGCAAGCTATGATATACTTGTTGATTTCCTATCAAAGTTTTGGCCAATAAAATTGTTTCTATGGAACGACCACAGTTTTCTCCATGCCAAAATGTCCTACCATCCGACTATAGTGAGCATCCAAAATCATCTTTGCATGCTTTCTTGCAAGAAAACAAAGGTGGCCCAGATGGAATAATAGTCCATCTTGAATGTGAAAATCGATGACATTTGTGCCTGTACCCAAGAGTTGATAGGTGGTGACGAAGTCAGGATCTTGCTGATAAAGTTGGGGCCACTCAAATGCCTCATGCCCACAGGAATGGAGCAAAGTGGTGAGTGCAACCACGAGAGTTCAACTGAGGCAGTGAGCGACACGATTTTTTCTCCTTGTCTTATACTTGATGTTGATATGGAACTACTACAGGTATGTGGACCACTTTTGATGGAAATCGTTCTGCAACTTCCCCTATGTTTGTATGAACTGTAGAGGCTTGTGATTAGTGTGGATGATTGTCCCCTTTCCTAGAATGTAATGTTTCTATTGACGGTAGGCTTGGACAATGTAATACATTTCCTTGTCATAGGTGGGGTATTTTCATATGGTATCTGAGAGTGTCTTACTATGGTATGCTACTGGATGACCATGCTAAGTGAGAAATGTGTATACAACATTTTCAGATGCATCAGTCTCAATCTCAAATAGTTGTTGCAGATCGAGTAAGGAGAGTACTATTGAGATCAATTCCCACTTCTGAAATTTCCCTCCCTTTTATATTTTCCCAACTTCTTTTTTCTATTTCTTTTCCCTCTTCTATACCTACCCTCATTCCCCTTTTTATTTTCTCCCTTCTCTTTTCCCTTTCTAGTCACCATACTTAGTTGCGTTTAAAATATCAGCAGGTTCACGGGTTGGCAGACTTGCAGGTTTTCACCTCCATACATGCTCCTATATCACGAGTCAGATCGATCACCTTGTTATAATATACTTAACCATTTTTGCAACCGTGGGTTCACGGGTTCAAGCTTTCATCTTCCAAGTTCTGCAATCTCCATTTTGCACCCAAAGACCCATGATCTACATTATGACTGTCGGACGTGTCGCAGGTACCAAGCCCCTAAGTATTTCATTTCTCCTATATCCAAGTCCAACCGAATGTTGTGCAACACTTAGACTATTTTTTATCATTCACAACCGCAGATTCTTGGGTTGGTTCGTGGGTTCACAAAAGGCCCCAATTTCAAATTTCTCTTGTTCGTCCCCAACATCTTCGTGCTTTTCCCAATATGCATTTAGTATGGTTTAATGCCAATAATTGATCATGCAGGATTCATAAATATTGTCATAAATAAGAAAATGGATCGAGAATATTTTTTATTAAATTGCATTAAAGCATGATTTACAAAGGGTTCTATTATTGTTATATCTCCGAAAGGATTTCATTTCAAGTTATTATCCAGTTGAAATAACACTCTCATCAACTTTTGGCAGCAACATCTAGACAACATTTTTGTGGTGATACTTGGAATATTTTTTGTCGTGAAGACCAGAACTTTCAGTGGTCCATAGAATATTTGTATTACTCATCGCCTCCTGTACAAAAAGACATAATATGGACATCCGAAATTGCTTGCGCAAGGTGTGTCCCTACGGTATTCAGCCATAAAGAACTGGTTGCATGGTTCATTGAGAAATACGTACTGAATCATCGAATTATACAACTCCAAGATCATTCCCCCATTTCTCTTTCACCGCAAATTTTTCATAAGATGTTGAAGCTCCTTGAGCTAACACTTACCTTCAAAGGAGAGGATTGTAGATATTTTCTGAAGAAACATGACAATGGCCTGGATCTCTTGCCTGATTTCTTGGATAATCATGTGGTTGTCCCAGAAGACATAACCAGGATTCAGGTCGACTCATTTAAAAATCCCTTTTGGGAAATCGCTTGGTTGTTTACCAGGTTGACAGGTCAAGAAAGCACCGCCACCATTTCTCACATGATTCTTTATATTTTATATTTTACAATTAAATAGCAAGCTATCTTCAATTGGGGAAAACTGATTTCCATTGAAATCTCCTCCCAATTGTCACATTACAAAAGGGACAATAAATTCTTTATGGCTTATTATTTAATATATGTGATAGTATATTGTTGTCAAATTCCAAAATTGACTATCTGTAAGAGGGTGAACTGTGAAATCGATCCAATTACCTTCTGTTATCAAGCATTGTGGAGACACAAGACTTCTTTGCATTTTTACAAAGTTTACGATTATTATGTTTCAGTTTTCAAAGGACTGTTGTTTGGTAAAAATGCCCCCAGGATATTCGACCAGGCTAATAAATTCTTGGAGAAAAAGGGAACGTTAGAGAAGATGAAAAATCAAAGTGTTATCAAGACCTTTTGTTCCAAGGAAAATCCCTCTTTTCTTCCATACCATGTATCTGATAAAAATTTTATTACGGAAGTGGCAAGAAAATACAATTTTTGGTTGCACGTTTTCCATGAAAAATGGAAAGAAAAAGCATCCCCTTGCCACGGAAAATTGGAGACTTCATATTCAGAAATATAAACAAAATTTATGAGTTTGTGAATCACTTCCACAATGTAAATCTGAAGTATGGTGAAAATATAAAGGGGTTTGACCCTAACAAAATCTTTGTAGAACATATGTTGTTAGTAGGATTCAACAATTCATTCATTCATACTATTTTGAGTGAAGACGAAGACAACAACTTAGGCGCTCCTACACACAATGTTGGTGACTTGGAAACAGTAATTAGTACTAATGAGTTTTACAAGAAAAAAAGGAGAGGGTCCCAATGAGAAGAGAGCCCGGTCTCCAATTGTTACTCCTAGAACTACCACATTTTGGAGAAATGCTCCAATGGCCCACCCAACTAGGAAAGTTACCAACAATAGTTCAAGCAGCGAAGGAGAAAAGAATCCCCCCCTGGAAAACTCAAGAGCTCAAATAAGCTCCCTCTGAGAAAGAAGAGGAAGAATGTTGCGCAAGAGGAAGAAGAGCATCTCATAGAAAATTAAATCAAAAGTTTCTCTCTTGAAGATATGGAACTCGAGGCAGATATCAAGAAAATGTTTCCCATCATTGATCAGCCAGGAAATTTGGCACACCAAAATTCATCATTAGGGATTGTTGAGAATGAGACCTTCAGTGAAGAAGAGTCATTCGCTTTCCAAAGCATTGTCTTTGACAAGGAATCTAAGAAATTGATTATTAAAAAAGGTGATATGAAAAATAAAAAAGGAAAATCTCATTCAGAGGTTGACCTAAAAGATATGCGGTCATCCCAAATCTCTAAAATTTACAGAGAAACCGAGGATTCTCTTGATGACTTTGTTGGTGATCTACAAGCAGAAAACACGAAGTTTAAAGAAAGGATCAGGGAGCTAGAATACGCCTTAATGCCTCTTCCAATTCTTGCTAGTCATTTTTCAATAGTTAGACCCACCACACCCACTATTAAATTGAAAGGATCTTACATCCTACTTACATCATCCAAGAGTTATGTAGAAATAAATATTAAGAATAGAATGACATTAATCACAGAGGCATGGGAGGTTTCAAAAAACATTGTTTCTTTTGGCTCAAGGGAACATGCCTTCCATGAATATTTGCAAGTTGATTTGAAGAATGAAGAAGGTTTTTACATTGATGTTGTCTTACCCTTTGGAAACAAGGTCTCTAACATGATGGAACTAAGAATAAGAGAGGAAGATTTTCCCTCCCCAAGTTGGATAAAACAACTGAATCCGTACTGGAAGGAAACGATTAAAAATTTGAAAAACATTGTTCAAGCATGTAACAAAGCCATATTGAAAAGGGAAGAACTGTTCAAGAGGCTCATAAATATTGACCTAGCTGGAGGTACTAACAAAGTACAAGACCCTAAACTAATTCTCAACTCAATGTTCCTAACAAAACAACAGTTTGACGAACACGTTGAGATATTTAAAGGGTTATCAGCTGAATTTTTTTATGGTATACTTGAATATGATGGAGATGGCATAGAAAATTGGCTAGTGGACTATTCCGTAAAGAATCAAGATATTGAGGAAGTAGTGCATGGTATTTCTCTTCATTTGAGAGACTTGGAAGGTGAGTTATTCAACATCAAAATCTGGCATGAGATAAATGTCGCACCAATGAAAAACTATATTGAAGAATGGTTCAAGAAAGAAATCGACAAATTGACCAACGAAGGGCAAGAAACATTTGAGATGGTTCCTGTAACCGTTAATGAAGAAAATAAAAGGACATCAGCAAACAAGTGAATATAGGAGAGACCATCATAGTAAGTTTATGTTGATCACATCTTTCTTTCTTTATCAGTTGTTTCATCAAGTTACTCCATTTCTTTGACTGGAAAAGTTTAACCGAAGTCTGATAACTTCTCTTTTTCTCCTTTCTAGGTCTTTTTGTTCTTTTACCGCCCACCATCCTCCTTCTACAAGATTAATTCTTGTTTATATTTTCGTTATGATCTGTGGGAGCCTGAATCCCAGTCCTAAGGACAAACACATTTTAATTTTCAAAGAATATGTAATAGACTATATATTTTTTAGAATTTTCAAGAAAGTTGTTTCGAGATCAGTTTTGATTGTGCTTTGTAACTCTAATATTTGAGTATAAAGCATTTGAGATTGATCTATCATTGTCTTTATTTGAACTTCCCATGTGTCTACTTGGTTAAAGTTATCTTATGCATGCAGACCATCTTCTTTTTATTTTATGTGATCAGAAATATTTAGTTTAACTATGATGGATGTGAGGAAAGTTTGTCTATTTTATTTAAATGTATGAAGTGTGTGGTTCCTGGTCATTTCTCAGGAACTTTATTTAAAAAGAAAAGAAAACAAAAAAATCTTTCTTGTTATTTTTCTTGCAATATTTGTATTTCTTTGATTACCACGACAAACTTCTGCAAAGTCCTATATTTTGAGGATCTAGAATCCCAAGAAAATCCTAAATTAAAGAGGAGTACCACCTCTATAAAAATTCTTGGGGATTTACATACTCGTGAGGTTGTTGTTTCGGTCCTAACAGATTCGAGTGTCAACAAGTACTGGAGTTGAGCACAAGAGATGTTTCATATCATCAAATGCTCATTGTTGTGTCTTCCCACATGGGAACTTTTCCTTGCCACTTCCTTTGTTCACTTAGTTGAGGGCTCATGCAATATGGGAGAATCCCAACACGAACCGTCGGTAGAAGTTGGCAAGTCCCAAGAAGCTCTGAAGTTCGGTTAGTGTCGGAGTTGGCCAGTCACGGATGACTTAGATCTTAGCTGGATCCACATGTACCCAATGCTCATCAACAATGTATCCCAAGTATTGGACCATGTTCATGCCAAAGGAGAATTTTTCCAAGTTGGCATATAGCTTATGTTGTCGCAGAGTGCTCAAAACATGTTGAATATGTTGCATGTGCGGTGACCTTCTGCTTAATGTGAGCATGGATCACAATGAAGACAAACTTCTCGATCTATGAAATGACCTTACTACATTTCTTAGCAGAGATTAAATAAAAAGTGATAGGCGGCGCTACCTCTGGTATCATGTACAATTTTCTACCCAAAGTAATAATAGCATTGCAGGGTCTAGACTCATACACAACATGTCGCTTCCACAAATATGGTTTTCCTAAAAGAACATCACAAATATCAAGGGGAGAAATATCACACAATAACTCATCTTTGAAGGGCTTGATGTCATAGGGAAGACGACATTGTTGGCTGACGCAGATATCTCTTCCTTTGCGAAGCCAACCGATGGTGTAGGGTTGCAGGTGCAATGTCATCGACAGGTCCAACCGCTTGACGACCTATGCTTAGATTAGGTTCTTCTGACTGTCATTATTGACAATGAAATGAATCAAAGCCCCCTTTACCCACATATGTGAGTGAAAGAGGCGTTCCCCTTCCTTTGGTTATTCTATTTCGCTTGGATGGACTTTGTTGGTAGTGATAGTGGTGTTGGGTTTGGCATCAATAATCCACTTCCCTCCTTTTGGATTTGATTCGAAGTTAGAATCTGTCTCTGAATCAAAATCTTTTAGCTTGGCCACCAATGACTGATTAGAGAAACATTATTTCATTTTGTGCCAAGGGATTTTATGGTATTCACACGACCTTCCCATGTCCTTGTTCGACTTCTCATTACCCTTCTTGGGTTGCGGCTTGGACTAGTTGTCCTGAGAGTGGCCATTTTTTCTTTGTCCCTTGTTTTGTGGTTTGGGGCCTCCTTTTTCCCTACTTCGACTATGAGGAGTTTGCAAATCCAAACTCTCGCCTCTTCTACTTAAATTTATTCTCGATATTGACAACATATCTTTCAGCAGCACCTAATGATGCAATGTCCAGAAAATCCATTTCTATTTGAATGTATCTATGCAGAAAAATGCGGTATTTGAGCGCCAAATGTCGTTCAGAGTCTTTGATACCCAATTTGGTGTTCAGGGTATGGAAAATGTTCGTGAAATCTGGTATTGTCTAGTCCCTTACTTGATGCAGCATGGTCCATCTTGTGTATTGGTCCTTGTAGCTTCCAACATGGCAATATTGTTCTTTAATGGCATCCCTAAAGGAATCCCATGTGTGGGTGACCAAATATTTTAGATTCCTCTATGGCCCTTTGCTCAAAGTAAGTATCCCATCAGTCCTTAACATGGGGGACAGCCTTGAGGAGTGCAAAAGTAATCTTTTCCCTGTCATAAAAATTATGGACCGAAAAATACCCTTCGAGCATATTCAACCATTTATCTACAACATCTCCATCTATCATTCCTTCAAATAATGGAATATCAAAATTTACTTGTACCTTGAAGTGGGTTGCATGGACGCTTGATGAAGATGCGTCTTCTGTGGGCAGTCACCAAAGGATTTGTGCAAAGTTGTCCATCATTTTGTTCCTTTGTCGTGCAAGCGCTTCCTCGAGAAACAATTTAAAAGGATCTCTTTCTCCATCATATTTATTCTCATCCCCCATGATTTGTTGTCAAGCTCGGCATGACCAATCTTGCAAAGGATCCACTGGTTCGAGTCCCAAATTCTCGTACCCAGATCTTTTTGGGGACATGCACGAAGAAAAATAAATGAAGAGAAGACCGCTCTGATACCATTGATACAAATTTATGAGCGAAATGAAATGAATAAAAGACTGAATACAATAACACAAAGATACAAAGAACAACAACAAATATCTAGTGAACAACAACTTCTATTGAATAAATAAAATAGGCCGAAACTGTGAAACTGTAGAACTGAAAACAACTTTTTCAAATGGTTGTATATATCTTTGAGAAGAGATGTGGCTGCTACGTGCATCTATCTGAGTAGAATGATTACAATGAGGCTCCAGAGCCTTTTTTCACATTACTCATGAATTCCAAAACCCTAGACATCAAAAAACCTAGCCCTAGGAGATGAAATGCCAAACATTATGTGGGCCTCGATGGGTAAGTTGGTACCTCAACTTCCTGAGGTTGTAAGTTTTTCATACAACCTCTTTTTTAGGTCTGTGATAGCCCATTGGAAAGGTCTTTTTGAGAAATACACATTATGTTGTCAAAATTTGACTCTGTCTACAATTTGATTGTGGAAAGCCAAAAAAAAAACATTGTTTAAGGCCCCAAAACGGCCCTGGAAGTACAGAAAGATGTACTGACATGAAAACTTCCAAAATAATCCAGTTGGACTAGGTGGGGAACCACTAATATCCACCTGGATGCTGTGTAGGGCTTCAGGATATCCCCGGGAATGCAAAACCCACAATTACAAAGAAATGTCATCATTATAAAGAAATGTGTTGAACTAAAAACTGTCAAGAGGAGCCAGTTGGAATAGGTGGGTGGCCACCATTATCCACCTGGATCACATATGTTCGAAGAAAAGTTCTCTGCTAAGGCCAAGCAAGAGGTGGAGGATTTGGAGGTAGAGGTAAAAGCAAAGTGAAGGATGACTCCCGATGATAGAATTTTGGAGGAGGTTTGGGGATGGGTTGAGGACCCAATTTACTCTCAGACTTGGGACAAAAAATACTTTATTATTGCAGAGACATATTGGTTGATGAAAATTATGGTGGCCCAAGCTCTAGAGAAAAATAAAGAATAAAAACAAGAGATATTTCACACCTTCAATATTTTTTAGGGAAAATTCAAAACCACGTGCCAATTGATTTTCTCGACCAAATCATTATTTTGAAGGTGGTAGAAGAGAACAAAAAAGGGAAACAGGTGGAGGGATATTTTAGCTCAGTTACCCATTCCAACCCCATTATGGTATATATTAATTCTCAACAACCAAATGAAACACAAGATGAGGACAAGAATATAGAGATGGTTCTCAAGGTGGTAGAGGAGGAGACTACACCTTCTCCCAGTGCTAGATAGATGGTTTGACCATGTTTTTGTTTCTCATACTTCATGTTATTATGAATATACAAAACTTTTATTTTAGTTATCTTTTATTGTGTTCTTCTTATGGGAGAAAAACTCAATTATGATGAAGACTCTACTAATAATACTTGGTTGGGGATTTGGTTTCCTCTAAAGGTGGGTCTCGACTAGGGTCACTAATGTAAAACCATCTTTTTGTATTTAATAGAAAAGTTGATAGGTATGTATGTGTAATAAAGAGAAAATTTATTATGAACTCCAAAATGAAAAATGAAAGCATTTAGCACATATAACATATTATAATTTATGTAATTTAAAAATAATTTAGATTCATCACAATTTTGAATTTAAGTATTGAAAGTGATTAACTTTTTAAGATGTAAAGATTTTAAGAATTTGATTTTTTTTCAAAATGAATTTAAATTAGTTTATAGATATTCCAATTGATGTAAGGTTTAAGGGTTATTTAAATGGATAAAATAATATATCCACGGAATATTATCAATGGTCATTGTTATTATGGCTCATAGTTGAGTTCTCCTTAGTCTAAATATTTTGGGAAAGAGAGAAGATACTATAAAATTTTCATATATATAATCTATAAAATTATTGCAATTAACAAAATAATATCAACAAATATTAAAAATACAACTTTATTAAAATTATCAAAAACATTAAATTAATAATCATTTTTGTAAGCAAGAACCATTTAAATAAAGTGAAAAAGTGATAGAATTTCGATCTTGGTTGTATCTAATAAAAATAATAATTATTGTAATGATTAGTTTAAATAAAGTGAAAAAGTGATACAATTTTGATCTTGGTTGTATATAATAAAAATAATAATTATTATAATGATTAGTTTGATGATAATTAATAATAATTGTAATTCATTAAAATCAATTATTTAAAATTATTATTATTAATATAAATATATGTAAAAATACGATATAACAATGATGTCATGACATTCTATCTCATATTGGATACTAGAGTACTCTTTTGATATAAATAAAGATTAAATTTAATTATAATTAAATATAAATTTCATAAAAAAAAAAGGTATAAATGACCTAGGCTATTGAATACAAGATATAAATTTATTAATTAAATATTGTGTCTACACTCTAGTGGATTAATGATTCTTGAGTGGGCATAATGGTTAAGAACATGTTTTTCCTCCTGGGAGGTCACAGGTTCAAATCCAGAGGGGAGTAGGGTATGTACACCTCCATAAACTTTAAAAGTCAAATTGTTGTGCAAATGGGGTCCCTTGTCCCACAAACAAGAGGGTCTCATACACCAATTTAGTGTTTGGCTTGGTCATGGTCTTAAAATTAGATTATTGTTATTAATAACGACAATAATAGAAAGTTATTCTTATTAATGACATAAGTCTTCCTCGTTACAAATTGATAAATAAATACTATTTTAGTTTAACTAGAAAGGACAAGAGTTAGGAGGTTTAGAAAATACATCAACTTAGAATATTGAATGTGGAGGTTTTCACAGTTAGTTATAATTGTTCTTGAATTTTCTTGCACACAATTCATCTTCAAAAAATTCAAGCACAATTAAAACTTTAAAGTTCAACATCTAAAAATTGGCTTGAATATTATTATGATGGATTTGTAAGAATATGCCATAGGAGTAGGTGTTTTTAGAGATCTCCGAGGAAGATTTATTGTTGTAGTGTTTTAAAAAATTACAGAATAAAATAAATAATAAAATAAATTGAAAATTTTAGTTATAGGTATCAAAGTTTAAACAAAGAGTTTAGAAAGATCTTTTTTTTTTTCCAGCAGCCCAAACTATTTCTATTTAGCAGTAGTGAGAAGAATTGTACAAAATGTACTAGACTATTAGCATGCCATTGGGGAAACCGGGCCAACAACAATGCAATAGGATATATGTCCATGTTGTTTGAGCTAGGTTTTGTATTAAAAGGAAACTTGCATACTTATAAAAATATTATGGGAGTTTAACTATGATTATACAATCATCCAAAAGCATGTGGTAAAACCTATCTTAAGGGACTCAAAATGAAGAAAATCCAATAATTTAAGTTGGAGAGGGGCCACCTACCCCTGCCTTGTGATCCTAGAGCTAAGGCATATAGCTATTATCTTGCTCGGCTTTCGCTTGATGGTTTGGAGCATTCGTACGAGCTTTGATGTCTTGAAGTTGGTAACACACCTCAGCCAAATGCGCCAGAATTTCCTCCCGTTCATCCTCACTGTCCAACAAAATATTTCCTATGAATGTCTTAACATGCTAGTAGAGGTAAACTATTCTTAGTTATTTTGTGTCCCTTGCTTGACAGTTGCCCAAATCATGACCTTGTTACCGATTTCTGCAACTATTTCCTAGTCATGGATGGCATCATGCTCTTGATGGATGGTATCCTCCATGTTAATAATTTCCTCATGGATTTGAGGGGGGATTTGTTCTATGAATTCATTGGCGTAATTATGAGCAAACTACAACACTCTCGGGCTAGAAGGTTTAGGAATAATATTGTTGGAGGAAGAGGGTTCAAGGGGGCCTCTATGTCCTCAATGATAACCCCTATTATAACCCCGAGTGGAGGGTATGGTGGACATAGACACATGATTTTGTAGAGAGAATATTAAAGTATAGATATGATTAAGAGTCTTGCACTGGATCGGTGCCCTACTCATACAAACATGAGCTATGGATTCCTTAACATACATGATAAGATACTAGAAGGGAGTGTTGATCCCACTGATAACCATAATTTCGGTTGGAAGGATGTTCCACTCAAGACTATACTTCATCACAGCTAGAACATCTTCCATGCTAGAGTAATGAGGTTTAATGATTGTTGTATTCATGACAAACAAAAGCGTAGGTGGGTGGATATAGGAGTACAAAGTTGTATTAAGAATGATGGCTTGCAAAAACTGGGATTAACTCCCCCTCATCTCATTCACATGGCATTTCAAGGTGTCTTACATCCATCTTGTCCACATATTCCCCTGGCTCAACATTTGATGTGTCCCTAACACCCCATCCGGGATGGACCCTTCTTCAATTGTAAGCTTGGAACAGTTCTTTGATAGGGGATATGACTAGGTAGGGTTCCATTTCCTATCTAGGAGTTCCTAACTACCTATGATTACTACATTTTCCATTTTTTCCACCATTTTATTAGCCAACCTGAGAACGTGTTGTGGTATGATAGAAGAGATTTCAAGAAGAATAAATTTTATTCTTTCCATACCAACTTCAAGGCACCAATAGTTTGCAAGTTTGTTTACTTGAGTGCCATGTTGCAATTTCATAAGAATGTGGATGACTATTTGTGAATCCCCTTTTGCCACAATCTTAGAGTAGCCTTCATGTTTTTCTATCTGGAGACCATGATCCAGAGCATTGATTTATGTTGCATTATTGGTGTCCAATCCCATGTTTCTTGCATAGATCCATACAAGTTTTCCTTGGTCATCCCTGAAGACCTCTCTAAAACTAGCTAGACCATGGTTCCCTTTTGAAGCAATGTCAAAGTTAAGTTTAAGAAATCTCAGGGATGGGGGAGACTAGCAACCTAGGGGGCATGGATGGGGCACTATTGCGAGGATTTAGATTAAGGGTTGTGAGGATGTTATTGTCCCGGTGATCCCCATTCCAATCTTGCTCTTCCCATGTGTGAAGAATAATAGTTTCACAAATGTCTCTTATGGTTCTAGTCCATACTTCATGTGCTCCCATTTGCTCCATTTTAAATATGCGTCAGTTTCTTTATTTCCAATTTTCCCATAGAAGGAACCCTAGGAGGAGTTATCAAGACCTGTTCACAATAAGATTGGTATTTATTTGTTGATTCTAACCTTTGATAGTTTCATTTATGCTTAGTCTATTATGATCAAGACTTCAAAATATAAAAGCACTTTGGTCCCATATAGTGGATATGAAGTTGCAGTTGTTGAACAAATTCACCAAAGTTTTAGCCTAGTTCTTACAAAGGTGGAAAATGGAAGGTCCTAAGAAACCAAATTTTATGAGTTTGTCACAAGTGTTTTCCCCTGAGCCAAAAGCCATAAAAAGGTGGATACTTTTGTCCAAAGTTTTCGTTGCCATATTCTTATTCTGATCTCTTGATGGGGATGATTTTGAATATCTACAACAAGATGATAGGATCCCCTGACCAATAAGTTCCCACTTGACTATTTACCCTAGCGAAGCTTGTTGGGTATTTTGCTGACTTTTATTTTGTGTGAGATCAAATCTTCCCAAAAGGTTCACAGTCAAAAGGATCAAGGGGAAAAATCCATTGATCTTTCAGAAGCCAAGTAGTCAAGGTTTGGATCCTTTCTATAGGAAACCAATAATGGAAGATGTGATTTTTTTTTCATTAGATTAAGGGCTTCATGCTCATTTGTTTCACTCCATTTCAGAAGTTGTTTCCACGCATAATCCCAAAAGAGGATAGAGTGTCCATTTCTTTTCTCCCATAAATAGTGTTGTTGAACCAGAGCTAGGTTTTTTCATGCCACCTTCCAGATGAAGGATCTAGGTGGGGAGGTATTCATTCGAATTAGATTGGGAACAATCTATTTGGAAACATATTTATATTTCTAAAATTTCCCCAGGTTGCATGAGAATTGTTAATCCAGGGCCACTAGGTTTTTTCTTGAAGAACAAATCATAGAGTTTTTGGGTCGTGAAGGCCAAGCCCTCCTACAAGCTTAGGGAGGTAGATTGTGGACAATGAGACTAGTGCCAATTTCTTGGAAGTCTTGTTCCCTCCCCATAGGAAGGATCTCTTCATATTTCATACCACTTTGAGGACATATTTTGGAGCTGTTAAAGAAGAAAATAGATATAAGGGCATGGCCCGCAAAACATATTTTACTAGAACCAGATGAACGAGAGAGTGGAATGCCCAGCTATCAAGTTTTCTTTCCATTATTGATATTAGGTATTCCTAGGATGTCTATATGAAAGCGTTTTCCACTAGCATAACCCCCAAATATTTGGAGGGGAGAGTGCTTATTGGAAATCCTAGAAGACAAGAAATGTTAGCTTGGATGGTTGGTGGAGTATTAAAGAAAACTATTTGAGAGTTACCATGGTTTATAGACATTCCTGAAACCTCCATTAAGACCTATAGGATGTGCTTGAAGGCCAGGGCTTAACAAACCATCAGGTTTCCCATGAGCTTAGTGTCATCGATGAACTACAGATGAGAGGTTTCCTAGATTTCCCTATGGAGTTGTAATCCTTTCACATGTCCTTCGACCACCATGAATTTGATAAGATGATCGAGACCTTCTGCCATAATTATGAAAAATAAATGGGAGAGAGAGTCCCCTTTCTTGATGTTTTAGGATGGGGAAAAGGGTTTTGAGGGAGATCCATTGACAAGGATGGAGAAAAAAGAAAACGAAGTCAAAGTCACAAACTAGCGAGTCCATTTCTTGGAGGAGCCGAAAGCGAGGAGGCATTTCTTGATGTATTTCTAGCTTAGTTTATCAAAGGCTTTGGACATGTCCGTTTTTAAGATCGTTGCATATTTTTTAGTGGTTTTAAAGGAATGGATAATTTCATGGGCTCAGTTAATGTTGTCCAATATTTTCCTTCCTTCCACGTAGCCCAATTGTTCTCAAGAGATGAGGCTAGGGAGGATGGATTTTAGGCGATTTGCAATGATTTTGGTGATGACCTTGTACATTACATTGCAAAGGGTGATGGGGAAGAATTTTCTTAGGTATTTGAGCTTGTCCTCTTTGGGGATCAAAGTAAGGAAGGTGGAGTTATGATATGGGATAAATTCAAATAACACTTGGAATCCTCAACGACCTCTAGAACATCGATCTTGATGATAGGATAACATGCATGAAATAAATTAGTGGTGAAGTTGTCTAGGCCATGGGATTTTCCTTTCGACATACTGAGGACTTCCCATTATACCTCCTCCAGATAAATCGCTCTCATTAAGGATTCATTATATTATGATAATACTATCTCGGGGATGTGTTGTGTAACTTTGGTTATTGATTCATGTCTATTAGGTTGTAGTTCAATCATTAAGGTAATATAATATTGGATTAGATATGCCTCGATCTCTTCGTGTTTGGAACGTTTGAAGCCTTGGTTTTCCTTTATTGTTGTTATCCTATTGTGGTGTTTATATTTGATCATAGAGAGATGAAATAACTTTGAGTTGCACTCCCCACCTTGGATCCAACGGACACGAGAATGTTTCCTCCAAAGTTGTTCTTCGTGCTTGAGACAGTGGGTGAGATGGATGTTTAGATTCACTATTTCTTCTATAATATCCTATGTTCTCCCTATTAGGATTATCGTTGTTTTATGAGTTCCATTTGGTTTTCAAGTTATTGTTTGGACTTAAAGATGTTCCCAAAATATTCCCTATTCCATTGTTTGAGATGGAGTTTGAGATTCTTTAGTCTTTGTTGAAATCGGTACATAGGTGTGCCATGTGCTATTGTCACTTCCTTCCATCACTTGTCTATGTTCTCTTGAAAGGAGGGGTGTTCTATCCATAAGGTTTCAAAATAGAAAGGGAAGTCTTTTGGGATTTCTTTGATGTCAAGATCGAGGCTACTCGGCCAATAGTCTGACCTGTTTCATGTTAGGATCATAGCCTCAATCACCAAACCTATGATGTGCAACAAGTCTCAGAGAAGGAATCAGTTTGATCAAGAGGCAATTTGGTGAGAACCTCCTCTACAATTATTCCATGTATGTGTGCCATTTGTTATTTCCCAATCAACTAGGTTTGTTTCTCGAATTATTTCTTTAAAATATTTAGAGTCACGATCCATACATCTGATTCCTCCTCGTTTCTCTTCTAGGGAGGTTATCATGATGAAGTCACCTCCAATGATCCAATGGTGATTCCATGTTATATCCTTGATATTATGCATATTTTTAAGGAAATATGTTTTTCCCCCTATCAACTAGGGTTCGTATACATTAGTTATGAAGTTGGATTCCTTTGATCCAATGGGTTGGAATCTTGCGGATAATGTTCTCCTAGTTGAAAAGAATTCAAAAAGGAAAATTACCTTCTGTTACATAGGAGTTTCATTGCTTCTAAGGCACCATCTACATTTTCATATGCATCTGTTGCAAAGGAACAAAAGCTTGTCTATCATCTGGAGGCCAATCTATGGAGAGTGTCAGTTGAACATTTAGTTTCTTGAATCATGAGAATTGATGGTTGGTGTCTAAGGATTAAGTTCCTTAGGATTATTTGTGTGATGGGGTTGTTGAGACCCCTTATGTTCCATTATATGAAATTCATTAATAGTTAGAGGGGGTGGCCTAGAACTTCTTTTTCATTAGCGTAATTCTTCCTGAGTTTACCAAGAATTCGCCAAGCTCCTATGGGAGTTGTTTATTGCTATTGCACCCTCTTTGTTTCTCCTCTTTTGTCTATTTGGGTGACTCTTTATGTATGGAATTTTTAATTCCTAAAGAAGAAGATATTGTGTGCTTACCTTTCTTGGAATTTGTCGGTTTAGCCTTTGGATTTGAGAAGAGTTGCTTGCAAGAATTGGATTTGATTTCCCAGTATGGAGTTTGATTCTTTTCTTGTGTATGCATCAAAAATCCCTTGAACATTCAATTCTTCTAGTTCCATGTCTTCCACCTTGTTAGGCTCTTCATTTCCCTCCTCTATTCATATCATTGTTTTGTATGCTTTTGCATGTCAATGTTCAGTTCATGTAGATTCCTTTCCTTTTCCTCAGTGCTAATCATGTTCTTGGTGAGGGTGGATCTGCGAAGTTATGTGTTGATGGTGTGCCTGATGTGATTGTACCTCCTCCTGGTCATGCTCAAGGATAGAAGAGAGAGATCCAAAATTGTTGTTGACCTTGGGGCCTTTTGTATTTGGTGGAGGTGGAGTTTTCCAAAGGGTTTTATGTTAGTTGATGAATTTTTTGAAACCCTCCTCATCCTTTGTTTTCATGTTCTTGGCCAGATTAGCTTGAATATTTTGGGGACAATATCAGAATATATGTCCATGTGCATGGAATTTTCGACATCAAAACGAGATGTGCTCATAGTCAATTGTTTGGATCCAATTAGAGTCTAGGAAACCTAACTAGATGGAGGCCAACAAAGGTTTTGACACATTTAGATAGACACATATGTGAGCATATGATGTGTATCGTCCCTACTTTGTGGCTTCAACAATTTTGACAAAGGGGCCAAGGGTGTTTCTCATGCCCTCTAGTGTTTCCGGGTCCCAATATTTCTGTGGTAGGGAGTAAAGGAGGATCCAAACTAGGGATACAATGAATTTTGCCTTGGTTGGGCTAAACTTTTCGATCCAAAGATGGAGATATATGCATGCTGAGTTAAATAAGTAGGGGAAATTTTCAAATATCCTTTCACAATCCTCAACATTGTGGAAAAATGGTGTGAAAAATATTTTTGAACCCAATTTGATCTCTACACCTCCTTTGGATTTCATCGAGTTTGGATCCACCACATTAGGGCTTTTCTAGAAGGCCATAAACCCATAAATTTGAAAATTATGGCATCGTCCTTCATATACTAGATGGTTTCGTTGATTTTGTTAGATATTGTCTCATATTGAGGAGTTTCATTTTCCTGTGGGATACAAGTTCATGTGTGTCATGTTCCGATGCTACTACTTGCCTCATTCTCAACTATCTTTGATTGGTCGATGGGAGGATCACATAGAATATCATCACTCTCTTCAATTCGAGGTGTGTGAGGAGGAGGTTGTCGATTGATCATAGGTTGAGGATGGATTCATCTTTGTTTCCAACCACAATATTGTGGAAGAAGTGAGCCATTCCCCCTCCTCTTGTCACTGCCATAACAAAAGCTTCAAAACACTCTAATGTCATGTGGGATTAAGGGATCATAGATCATCTCTCTATGAATATATGTTTTCCTATTTTAAAAATAATTAAAAATTATTATAAATCACATAAATCATATTTCATTATAAAATATTATTAATTAAATAAATAATTCATAATTTGTTATAAAATAACATTTAATAATAAATACTTTGAAAATTCCATATTCTTTAAAACTTTAACTAAGTGATTATCTCATAAAAAATATGTCCATACCATTCAAGGATGATCTAATCAAGGTAATACCATTCAAGCATGATCTAACCAAGGTAATATTTTGGAAGAAGCCCTAGAGAACTTATTAAATCACATTTCTGCCCACTTTTACTTTTAGAACTTCTTAAATAATCACATTTCTGCTCACTTTTAGAACTTCTTAAATCCCCTTCTCTTAGACATCACAAATGATGCCAGCTAATCATCATTTCACTTTCAATTTGGTGAGACACTTAATTTAAAAATTGATAAATATATTAGGAAGGCCAATTATTCATGAAGATGAAGGTACACAATTGTTTAGTAAGTAATTATATTATATGGAAAATTAAAAGTAAGATTGCTTAATTAGTACATATTTATTTGAATTTTGAATTTTTTAAATATTAAAAGGGATTATATATTTTGAAATGTAAATATTTTTATCATTTAAAATGGATCTAGAAATCTCACTCAACTCTATATAATTTGATAACTTATATAAATATAGATTTGTAAAAATTTAGTTTTGATTATTATTAAAGTATTTATATTTACATTATTACAATATTTTTATGTAAAATATTATATTTATACTATTTTTATTTATGTGTAAATCTAACATGTTTCTTTTTATCTTTTCATATAATAATTTTTATATTAAGTATATATATCAAATCTCTTTTTCATATATAAAAATGTTTTTATTTCCATCTATATCTATATTTAACTAACATATAATATTAGTATTATTATTTGTTATAAATATTATATATTTTTTCAAACTAAAAAAATAGTGATATAAACATTACCCATATAACAAATATAGCATTTCTATCACATTGAATTGTAAATGCAATTCATTATTGTCGGTACAATAATTAAATATACATGTTATATTCACCTTCACATTATGACTCTATGAATATGTATACTTATCGGTGTATTTCCATGTTATTATGAACATTTTAACTTTACATCATAATTGAATTCCTAAACCACGACTTAAAAACTACAAGCATATATATTTTTGCAATAAGTATTAATTAACATGAAAATTTACTTGATAAACAAAAGTCATTTAAAAATGTATAGCCTAATTAAGA
>ML803533.1:0-14502 GCA_009831015.1 Picea engelmannii
GTTCTACGAGCTAACCTCTACTCCATATTCACAATTTCTACAGAGACCTTCTTACACAGGAAAACATTCACAATTTCACAAGTTCTATGCACATATATGAAAACATATTAATTTCAAATGCAATGTAAGAAAAACACTTATCAGAAATAACTTCAGTAATGGAAGCAACTGCTGAGAGGGGTGCTCGTTTCCACCCAACCATAGGCGTAGTGACTCCTAATGGATTTACCACTAGCCACCCCCGAGCTGAGACCACGATGCTTTGAGACCTGCGTCTCTCTGTCTGCCAGTGCCCAGGAGCGAAGGTTGCAATCCTCCCTCTCTGCGATCACTCACTCTGCGTAAAAATTGCCAGAGTTCCCCTCGCGTCTCCCCTCCAATCGCTTCTGCCATATGCATTATCCTCTCACGAGGTTGCGTGTGGCACGATTACCCTCGCGCTGTCAGTCATGATGACTCTACGGATAGGCGGTTCACCTCCCCATCCCTCATCAAGCCATCAACCTACCAGCCTGCAAGGCATTTATTTCAGGGCTAGCGAGCCGCTTTTGGTTCTCCGGGCCAGTGGAGTCCAAATACGGTATTCAATTCTTGGTGGAAGTTAACGCCCCTTTTTCAAGGTGCCCTCCACCACCATCGTGGTCTCTTTTCCGCACATCCCCTCTCAGCAGTTCTGCCATAAATTCAAAAATATTAAATCTATCATTTACATTCATTGACCTCTTCCTACAGGTCCATTTACATCACATATTCATACTTATGAGTTTTGCCATAGTCCTTGGCCAGTTCAGTTATATTTACAATCTGGGGGAAACAGGGTGTTAGAGTTATGAGGATGAAGCACTAATATACACTCCTTCATCCGATGAATCTCTCCAAGATCCTATCTCTCCTACACAAGACAAAGAGAATGAGGTGAATAATTTTCCTTTCCAGGTTTTTGATGACACTTTGTTCTATGATTTAGAAGGTGAAGAATTAAAGGAACCCTATGAAGAGTTAGGTCCTTCATTCCCCGATGAAGGCGAAAATATGATTAAAGAGACGAGTCTTGGGGATGATGTACTACATGCTCTTCCATTTGATGAATTCATCCAAGCCTTTTATTCTCCTACACATCAAGAAGTGAACATAGTAAGTTATTTCACTTTCCAAGATTTTGATGATGCTTTATTTTATGATTTGGAAAGTGAAGAGGTATTAGAGAATCCCTTGGATGCATTAAATCCTTCATGTTATGATAAAGGTAGTGACATGGTTGATAATATTGATGAGTTCATACATGTTGGAAGACATAAGTGGGATGTGATTGGTTCTCATGAGGATCCCATTTATGATATGGAATCATATCATCAAATGTTTCCTTTACAACAATCATATGATGTTCCTAATAATTTTTACGTTTGGGAACAAGATGATGATATAATTACAAAAGTTTTCCAAGCACCAAAGCATGACCCAACGCAATGTTCTCCTAATGATTTTCGGTCATACATTGAGGATTTTGATGAATATTCCTTTGAGCACTTGGATTTATTCTTTGAATAATATTATCAACGACCGTTGTGCTCAATTTTTGATAAAGGTGAGGACATTGTTGCCTAAAGTAGGATACTTGTGACAAGGTTGTCCAGCTCCCTCTGATTTATTTACCTCGTTATGTCACTAAGGATGCAGTTGGGGAACACGTCTCTTGTTTCAAGTTTTCTTTAGGGAAATTTTTTTTCGTTAGAATTCAATAACTTCCTATGATATAATGCATGATCTAACTCATGTTTATTTTTTTCTTAACTTGTCATTGTTTTGGTTTATCATGAAACATAGAGGGAGGTGTTATGATACATTGCTAGTGTGGTTGTACTAGTTATATGCTTATACCTAGAATTTGACATGTAAGTACAGGTGAGGTAGGGTAGGTAGGCATTTGCATTCATTGTATGTATTGTTGCATTGTATATTAGAATAGTTGTAGTTGCACTTTTCATATTTGTTTCCTCACTTGTATATATGTATTTTCATGATTATGTTTTAGATTATATAGTTGATTTCATTTTAAATTTTTGCATCATGTATGAACAAGGGGTGATCGCACCACCCCAGGTATTACTAACATATTATGTTAAGTCTTAGTATGAACATGCCACACAAGAGATGATGAGGTTCTCATGCGCTCTACTGTCAGCACATGTCCTCGAGTTGGAGCTAGATGTTACCCTAGACCTAGGGGTAACTAAGGATATCATGTATCGAGGCACATAGGTCCTATAAATGGAGTGTCTAGAGCTATATGACTTGAGAATGGCCTCGAAGGGTCCCCATTTTGTTTTCTACAACATAGCCCACATACCATCGACAACAGTATCTATCACACCATCATGTTCCTGAAATGGAAATGAGTCTTGCTCCATGAGGTAATAAGTTTGGGTATCATGGTGTGTATTGCTATGATTTTTAAAACATTTAAACATGTTGCATTGAATCTTTCTAGATTTCATATCATTTTCTTGAATTTATTCCATTTTCCTTGTTCAAACCTAGGAGGGTCACATGGTTCCCTAGTAAGATGGTTTCCCTTTAGGATAGGTTGTTACCTAGTGGATCTCTGAAGAGTCATCACCCGTTCCCTTCGTACTTAACATTTTCCATCTCTATTCCCTCCATCTATCCAAATTTTTGGGCATTGGGGAAGGCTCCACTTGGAAAGGGTTATAATTTACCTCATGGGAAGAAGGGGCTAAAGGCCCAGGGGAAATGTAGCTGGAAAAAGTTAAGAGCCAAATTTAAACCTTCAAGATGCTTCGCCCAATGATCCTCAAGAAATCATTGAAATGCTTCTCAGCAAGAAAAGGGGACCCACATATGAATAAAACACTCAAGGAATTTGTTGGTGAATAAGAGGTCTTATCATGAGTCAACCTATCATGACCATGAACATGTAGCGGTATGAAAATACCACCCAACTGGTCACCAAGATAGGGTAGTGGCTCTTGGTTGCATGGCCAAGAGAAAGGGGGTCTCATCACGAGCCATCCTTCTCATTTTTGTGAAATCTTTATGGGTGACACTGCCACTAGCTGGTCACCAAGCCAGGGCGGTGGCCATCAAATATTTCCTTGAAACATGAAGAAAGAAATCTAAAATAAGAAAGAAAATATAAAAAGAATAAATGACAATCAATGGGCTTAGAAACATTTTCATCTATGACAAGGTGCATCTCACCCTCAACAAAGGAACCCATAGGTGAGTGTTACATTTCCCTGCTATCACATGCATCCCATTCCCAAAGGTTTTCCCATCACTACCTCGTACGCTTGTATGATTTGGATCAAGCTACATTGAGGAAGCGACCTTGAATTAAGGGAGACTGGCCCAATAGGACACCCTGAGACCATTCCAAACCCTATACTTGTCAAGTTGCATAAAATTTTGAGCATTTGTTTGGGTTTAGGGGGGTTTAATGCACATGTTTGGACGTTTTAATTATTAGATGTGTTTTATGTATTATGATTCTTGTGAGTTATGGACCCCTGGAGGGCATACTTGTTGTCTTTGCAGGACCTTTTGCGATGAATAGGTACATGGATAGATGACTAGCTCAGACTTTCATGAGGGGTCAAATCCCATTTGATGGATGTTGAGACCCTAGTGAGGGGGCATGATGAAGATGAAGGGGTTATGCCAAGAAGAAGAAGGATGTTTCCTTTGGAGGCACTTTGGTGGACCTAGAACCAGGAGGTTGTGCCTTTCCCACTTGAGCGCTAGTCTTTGGAGACCTTGGATATCACCCATACAACCATAGATGTTTCTATATGCAGTGGTTGTCAACTTGGGGGTAATACTGAGGTTATTGGCACGTGTGGGAAGGGTTTTGGAATTTGGAGGCCCAACGCTTCACTCCCCGAGCCCAACGTTCGATGACCGAGGTCCAACGTCACCCTAGAAGGGAATGACGTCACCCCTAGGAGGGACTTTACATGCAAACTTATTTTATGTTGTCCAAAATTTAATTTTGTAAGAAACTAGCTAGGTCGACCCTGATATTTTGACCTAAAATAATTAAAGGTCAAATTTTGACAAAAATAAACATAAAGTGACATTCATTTTTATCATAACTCATCACATACAAGTGGTGGACTAAAATATTTTTCCCTCTTTAAGGGTTATTGGTTGAAATAACTAGTGTGCATCTCTTGGGGAAGCTTTATGGTGGTGTATCTTGACATTTTTCATGGTGGAATGGTCTTCAACTAGGGTTTGAGTTGATTATTCTTAGTGAAGTAAGTAGAAAATATGCATTTTATTCATGTAATGAATGTTTGTGATAAAATTTTCTTGTTTCATGTCAAAGATTATGAAATTGCTTGTTTAAAACCATAGGGGAGAAACATAAGTGTTTTTTTCCATATAAATTTTCTATTTGCTTGAATTTGAAAATTATACATTGTTTTGGAAGTTATTATTAGAGCCCTAAAGTGCTAGCTCTCTAGTAACTTCACTCTAATTACCAATTATTTTTTCAAAAGGCTAAGGAAGGAAGGTACACTAAGGCCTATAAGTGCTTACTCTCTAGCAAAACCTCTCTTAAGACTTAGATGCTTGAGGCCTTGAAGTGCCAACACCTCTTGCATCTACCTCTTTCCTTGGACAAGTATTATCATTTCTGTATTTCCCAATTGATATTGTTGTTGTTATTAACTCCATAAGCCCCTAAAGGCATTGATTTATATGCTCTTGTGGATGAATGAGATCAAAACAACTTTCAAACTCTCTTCCTTGAAGCTCCTACTACCCTGAACTAACTTGCTAACCTAGTCTAGAAATACTAATAGCTAATTTGTTGTTGTTGTAACCCTTGTTACATCCATTATTTGCAGCCAATATAAGCATGCTAATTGTCTTATAAACTGTTGAGAATTTGTACTAAGAAAGCTATTATCAATTAATGCTAAGTTATATGTTAAAATTGCCTCAACAAAGTACATTTTTGAAGCTTGTTGGTTGTTGTCATCATTATTAATTTGTTGTTATTGCAGTCATTTTTAACAGCCTGTTAAACTCATTTACTGATAGATAGTTCACCCAAAATTTGTACTAGGAAAACCACAATCAATAAATGCCAAAAGTGTTCAATAAATTGCCTTGGCAAGGTATTTTTTCGGAAGTTGTTTGTTGCTGTCATAAATGTTAATTTACTGTTGTTACAAGTACATTTGACAACCTTTTTCAAAGTCATTACTTGACATGTATTAATCTAGAAATTGTAAGTGGAAAATGTACTATCATTGCAAAGTCCCTATATCTCATTATTTGTCATCATAAGTTGCAATTTCTGTATATATATATATATATATATATATATATATATATATATATATATATATATTGCTACCGCCATAGATTTATCTTTTCATGTATAGAATTGTTTGGTAGCGGAATTTTGTATTAAAGTCATTGATTGGAAGCATTGATACCATTGGTTACTATATAATGTTTGTCGTTTCTTTGGTAAAGGGCAAGTATCATTCACCTTAAATTCCCCATTGAACCTTTATACCATACCAAGTGACTTCTTCCATTTAAGTGACCTAGAGAGAGGGGTGCGTTTTACCTGATCTTATTACCCTTCGTCAACCAACTAGTTCCTGGGATGTCTCCCTTGGAGTGAGGTTCTCATCCTCCTAAATATAAAAGGGTATCATGTTGGGGGTGATAGTGACATGATTACCCTCGTGTTATGCCAATATTGACCTACTTGCCTTTTAGGCTTTGGGCAAGTACAAATTGTGCGATAAAAGTCCCTTCAGATCTCCTCCACCCTCAAAAGTTGTACCAATGTCCTATTGACTACTTTTTTCTACCCATTTGTCTATTGATGGAATGATGTAGATATCTTGAACTTCATTTCCATATTCTCCCAAAGTGTAGTCCAAAAGGAACCGATAAATCTAGTATCCATATATGAGATGATTCTCTTTGGTATCCCAAAGTGCAGCTAGAATTGTTCAAATAACATACTTGTTTCTTCTTGTTCTTTGGTGGTCTTATTACAAGGCATAAGAATACACATCTTGTTGACCCTGTCAACTACAAAAAATAGATAGTCATGTCCCTTCTTGGTTGTTGGAAAACCACTGATAAAATCCATGGAAATGTTTTCCCATTGTCAAGTGGGTATAGGTAAGGAATGGTATAGACCTTGCTTCCTATTACTGGGCTTGCTAGTACAACAAAGCCTGCATCCTCTAATATATTGAGCTACATATTCTTACATTCTGGGCCAATACAAATACCTTTGTAAGTTAGAAATTATTTTCCCAACACCAAAATGTCTTGTAATTTTGGAGTTGTGAGTCTCTTTGATAAGCTAAATTCTTTCACCTTTACGAACATAGAGTTTGTCTAACTTTTAGAGTAACCCATTATGGAGATAATAGTCAACCTTATTATCACCTTCTTCTACATGAATTTGGCCTTGTAGACGTTGAATCATCTCTTTAAAGTCCTCATATTTTGTGTATGCATTTTCATATACATCATGTGTGAAAGGATCCATATGCATAAGAGTTCCCAAAGCTATATTATTAGATGTGAGTGGCATTGAAAGCATGTCCACCAACTTATTAGTGCTTCCCTTATTATACTTCATAACGAGATAAAATTGTTTTAAAAACCCCATCCACTTGTAATGTCTAGTTTGTTGAAGCTTAATCTGGGTTTGTAAATACAAAAATGGCTTGTGATAATGGTTTCCTTTCCCATTAGAGAGTGCTTCCACTTCTTAACAAATTAAAGCAGGGCGTAGAGTTCCTTATCATATGTAGGGTAGTTCAAAACTCCCTCATGAAACATCTTAAAATGCTAGCATATTGGCTTACCACCTTGCATCAAAATTACACCCATAGCATACCCACTTGCATTTATCTCCAATTATAAGTACTTCTGCAAGTTAGACAATGGAAGAACTGATACTTGACAAATCTTTAGTTTTGGTTCATCGAAATATTTCCGCTAATTCTTTCCCCAATGGAAACTCTTACCACTAGTTGTTATGGCATGGAGTGGTACAACTATTGTTGAAAAAGATGCTATGAACTTCTGTATGTACTGTGTTGTTCCAACATAGCTCCTAACTTCAACGACATTAATAAGAATTGGCTACTTCATGATGGCCTCCATATTTGTGGCATCTATCTTGATTTCTCCTCCATCAATCACATACCCCAAACAAACCAATGACTGATGAGAAAAATCACATTTCTTGAGGTTTGCTAGCATCCGATTCCTTTTCAGAGTCTTTAACACCTACATGAGATGTGAGATGCGTTCCTCCTAGGTAGAACTATAAACCAATATGTCATCAAAATACACTATTACAAATGAATCTAAATAGGGACACAATACATCATTCATCAAACAGATAAATGTAGTTGGTACATTACATAAAACAAAAGACATGACCAACCATTCATATAGAACTTTCCTTATCTTGAAGGCGGTCTTCCAAGTGTCTTATTCTTTATCATGTACTGGGTGGTATCCTGATTTGAGATTCAACTTGGTGAAGTACTTGGCTTGTTGAAACTAATCTAAAAAATAATCAATCTTGAACATATGGTACCAATTCTTGAGTGTGATCTTGTTCAAAGCTCTATAGTTGATACACATTCACCAAATTCCATCCTTCTTGGGTACCATGATGATAGGTGACCCACAAGGTGAATTTCTTGGTCAAATAACTCCCTCCTCCAATAGCTATTGCCATTATTTCTTCACTTCATTTGCTTCCATAACATACTATATATACAACCCAATATTTGGTAATGGGGAGCCAAGAAACAACTACATCTCATGCTCCACTTCCCTCTTAGGTGGAAACTCTTTAAGCTCCTAGAACACTCCCCTTTGTGCCTGCAACAACTCCTCCAACTATTTTTTCTTCTCTTTTGTACATCCTTCTAGGGACACCTTTACTCTTATCAATTCCTCCATTGGCTAAATCTCTCTTAAGAAAAGAAATACATCCATTTTACTAGAACTGATAAACGTTTTTGGCTTGGTTAACATTTACTAGAGAGGTATTTGACTTGCATTTGAATGCATTGCTGATGTATGAATTTCCATCCTTGATCATGGGTTTTTTTTTTTTAATCTTTGCATGAATATCACATCCCTTACATTCATGTAGGGTATTCCAAACACCACACCACACACATCAAGAGGTACTACATATAATTCCACTTCATCAATAAAATCTACACTTATAGCAAACTTGATCTTACACTATTTAGTGACTCTGATTTCTTCATCCTTATTCACCCATCCCAATGGATATTGTCTTGGATGATCATGAACCTCCAACCCAAGCTTGTTGACTAGATCAAATGCTATGAGATTAGCCTGTGAACTAGAATTGGATAAATCATGCACCTTGGTCTTTTTGACCTGAATCTTAATATGGAAGAGTTTTTTCATTCCCTTCACTTCCTTATGACAAAATATACTCATATACACCTTCTTTTGCATTGAAGTGAAAAAATATTCTCATCCACATCTGAGCTACTCTACCTAGTTTCCCGAATACTTTCCTAACATTTTCTTCTTCTTGACATCCTTCTTATAGTTCTTTAGATTCAACTATGGATGTAGCTTCCAACATTTATCTTCAGTGTGACCATCAATATTGCAATGGTTGTAGTGGTTGTTTGGATACTTGCAATGATGTTCAATGGCTATCATCTTCTTGTCTTCCCCTTTCCACTTCTTCTTCCCCTCCTTGGAAGCTTCTTGGTGATATTTTTGTTTAGAACCACTTGAATGCCATTTCTTATGGCCGATGTTCTTCAGATATTGTGCTTGCACACTGGACTCATCAATGGTCCTGGGTTTGAAGAGAATCACTTTATTTCATAAATGACTATGTACTATACCCCCCAAATACTTGAGGAGTACATCTAAGTTCTTGGGAGTGATACATGTTATGGTAGGAGTTTTACTTATGCAAAACCCTCCACAAGATCCCCAAATATTACATAACTATGAAAGAACCTACCATTATCACCTAAGTATGGACTTCCTTCGTTTTAGTGATGGAAGAGGTCCACCACAAGGGAGGATTCCCTCGTGACCTCAAGGGATCAAATATCAAGTTGAGTAGCCAAGACTACCACGCCCTATCTTGATCACCAAAAGTTTGGTCTAGGTTAAGGAAGAGAAGATGTTTGAAGATGATTTGGCACCTTCCCAAAAAAGAACATTTTACAACATATATATAACAATTTCCAAGCCAAATTATGCAATAAATACCTCCTTTAGACACTAAACATGTTATATTGCTATAGTTGTTGCAAATTGCAACAATACACCCATCTTATATCAAAAATAAGTAATTTGTAACAACAACAATAATCAATGCCCATAAATACCACAACTGGCCATGAAAAGTAAGCATACAGTCAATAAAATATTATCCAATTGTGGGTGTTATTTTTGAGTGAGTTAAGCTACCTTTAGATTAATGTATGTAACAAATTAATGTAATTTAGATGGTTGTAGAAAACCTTTTATAACACCAAGTTATTTAGTGAGTTTTCTAAGGTTAGTGTTAGTATAATTAGTAGGATGCTTGAGAGTATTTAGAGGGAGAGTTTATCAATCATTTCACCAAGAGAGTTGCTTCAAGATTAGTGCCTTTCTAGGGTTATGGAGTCTCAAATGCAACCGAGATTGAAGTTTGATCTACTTGAAACTAAGAGGTAGGATCTAAACCCTAAGTTGCAAGAACATTTGGGATTTAGGCTTTATATCCTGAGGACAAGAATGTCTAGGGTGTAAGCAAATTTGGGCCTTAGAAATCGTTCCTCCCTTCTTGTAGCTTCAACTACATCAAAGATCAAATTCCCAAGGATAAAATCCTAAGTTGCTATCACTTTAGGGATTTAGGGTTTGTTATAGTGCAATTTGTAGGTTGGGAAAAACCCAACCAAAATACAAAACAAGTGCTACAACTTGGGAATCCTACACCTAATGTCACCTCGATGTAGGTCCCACACTTCAAGGGTGACTAGGTCACTCTAGAGAGATGATCCTGATGACTCTAGGGGGAATGAGATGGATATGGATAGAAATGGAATTGGATCCCCCTAGAGGTCAAATCTAAGTGGAGTGAAAGGTGTGGAATGAAGTCTTGGGAAGGTCCAAGGGTTGCCAAGTATGTTGAGTAACCTATAAATGGTGAAATACTTGCTCGAGACACAAGAACAACCACTTTGCAATGATGTATGTTAGTTGGATAAAGAATTTAAGCTTGTTGTCCCTAATTTCCAGCAACAAATAAAAATATATATCAACAATAATATGGTACTATAAGCTGCTCAATAAATGATAGAGATCAAGTAGAAAATACAAGAGAAACACTAGTTAATGACTAGCTAAACTCAAGATGAAAAACCAATATTCTAGCATAAAAAGATAAGGATGTTTTAAACACTCGTCTATAAAAAATTATATCATCCTTACGGAGGTAACATTGAATTCATTACAACAAGAAAATTAGCCACTGAAAATCCCTCAAACTTTGCCAAAAAGTGTGCTAGACCAAGAAGAATAAGTGTGCATAACTTGAACAAGATCCAATGATTGATAAGAGAGTTATTCAAGCAAATGAGTTAGGGTTTTTGTGTCCCTAATGGCTAAAGATGTAATTTTATAACAAAAAAAATAAGTATCCCCTTGATGGGGACACCCTAATGGTTGTGAGGTGCCCAAGGCACAGGGAATACAATCCACTTTGCAAGAAGTAAAAATGACCAAAAATTACATTTCTCAATGCAATAATTTATTTCTCCAATGCAACAATAAATGAATACTTCTCTTAATAATTGGGTTAATGGGTTCATGCAAAGAAATAACTAGAGAAGCTACCTTCCTTGGGGGTGTAAACCCTCTTACTCCCCAAGGCAAGTTTCTCTAGCTAGGGTTTTAAGATAAGAGGGTGTATGCCCTTATACCTCTCTTAGAAAACCCTTGTTTAACCAATAACATGAAGCATAAAATGATGAAGACTATGGTGGGGGTGTATTCCCTTATACTTATCACCTAGCTCCTAACACAATAACCTTGACTTGAAACCAATGATAGCATGAAAGTAAAGACCATACCAATTCAAGGAAAAATTCCATGATAATCCACCACAATAGCAAGAGATAATCCTTCCAAGGATATCACATCACTTCCACCAACTATAACATAAAGACACAACCACAAAAAAGATCTAAGAGAGAAATTTTTTCCAAAGGTAGCGAAAATTCCAGATTAATACTTCTCATAATGAGGGAGAGTTATGTTAAAATGAGATCTTATGATCTCTTATTTATACAAAATTTTGCCAAGGTGACTTGTCCATAAATTAAGGGGTAAACCAAAAGACTAGGGGTCAACAACCCTAATATTTCCCCCTTTAACAAAGTAATATTAAACATTTCATTTAGAGTTTCACTTTTGCACAAATAAGCCCTAATTTTACATGGACGTCTCCCCTTTAGGGGACATTTTTCCACTTAGAAGAAGTCGTTGGTGTTGGAGAAGCATGGGTAGGCCTCCAAAGGCCACATGTCAAGCATCTAGACAATATCCTCTTGGTTAAGACCTTCTTCTCCTTAAAACTTCCATTTGTCAATGAGTGGAACCTCACCACCAAGCCCTAACGCCTCTATGTGATATCATGCCTCTAGGAGTGACGTTTTGGCTCTCCTAGGAAAAATGTTTGGCATGCGGGGGATAGGATATGTCATCCAATTCATCCTCAAGGCCTTCCAAGTCTGTTCTTTCTCATCCAACATGCAGGCCCTTGGAATCCAACTTGTGGGCTTGTAGCCCCATGGAAGCTCAAGCTAGGCTTGTTCTCCCAAAATTGTCCACCAACTAGGTCCTGCAAAGACAAATGAACATGCCCTCCAAGGATATCAAGTAATAACATCATGATAAGTGAATCCAATTAATAAATGAGACACCTAATCATGTGCATCAAATATCACTATATGAAACAATTAATTGCTCAAATACACTATGCGACTTGTCAAGATTGAATATGGGAGGGTTGACGAGGTGTCCTATGTTGGAAATGTTTAACATGTAGCATATGCTTGTCATTGATGGAAAGTACAACAATGAAGATGGCATGGGTGCAGGAAGAATGTACAAAGGATTGTTGGCATGTTTTACAGGCATCATAGACTTGTCATTGATGGCAAGTATAGTAGTGATGATGGCTTAAGTACAACAGTGAAGATGGAAGGTTCAGAGAGGTGAATGATCGAAAGAAGACGTCGGAATCCTTTAAGGATTCAAGGAGAATAAGCTCAGGAGGAATAGCATTCTTATACGCGCAGGAAGCTCAGGAAAGAGACCAAGAGCCGTCAGATGTCACTCGGAAATCCCGACAGCTGTTGGATCAGGAGACGCTGCGCAGATTTTAAGCGCAGGAGTTGGCGTGTAGAAGAAGTGATCTGAGCCATCAGATTGGAAGCAGATACCCGTCAGCCACAGAATCTGTAGAAAGTGCACAGAGGTTAAGCCCTAGTGTGCAGAGGAGAAATCCCAGACAAGTCATCGGGATATTGGAGAGAGAATCCTAGCCGTCAGATCGAACAGGAGCTGCACAAGGTTTTTCATCGGGAAAAGCCAAGGTGAAATTCCGATGGAATCTGGATCGTCCATTCGTATGGACGCGTGGCAGCCAGGAGTCTTCATCGGAGATTTGGGGATCAGGACTTTGAAATGTCCAATTCACTCGACAATGAAAACCCCGAAATCGCGATATGCGATTTCGCGATTTGATTGCAGCCGTTAAATCAAGAAGAGATCGAGACCGTCCACTTGTAGACAGGAGGCTTCATCGGACTTTTAGGGATCGAGATTTCAATATGCAAAGAACACAATGCAACGAAAACCCCGATTTAGCGATATGCGAAATATCGACTGAATCTGCACCGTCAGATCAACATGTGATCTAGACCGTCGATCCAACTCACGACAACAGTCCACGTCAGCTAGGGACACGTGGAACAACCAGGTAATGACAGGTGGCAGGCAGATTCAATACTTCAGGCACATGTAAGTCACGAATCAGAGTGACACGTGGCAGTATTTAACACGTGTCAAACTACGTGTGACGTCAGCAGAGTATCAGGGATCGAGACTTTGTAATGCCAAATCTCTTAACATCAAGAACTCCGAAATCGCAATATAAGATTTCGCGATGTAATCACAGCCGTTGGATAAGAATGAGATCTGGACCGTTGATTTCCTTCATCGGAAAATCGGGGATCGGGAATTCTATAGGCATGTGCATGACGACATCAAAAATGCTGAAACCTCGATGAGAGGTTTGACAGAGGTCATGTGTTGACGATCACATGGACCATTGTGTAGCCAGAAGGGGCTAAATATCGGGAAAGGAGCACATCGAGGATCGGAGAATCGAGAGTTCCGAGTACGTGTGCATCTCGTCACTGAAAACGCCGAAACCCCGATAGAGAAACATAAGGTTGTGGTGACGGAGTGAAGGTCACGTTGACCGGGAGATAATCTCAGGAGGGCTAGCGTATGAAAGGAGCCATTGGGAATCGGAGAATCGCGAGTCCGGAGGACTTGTGAATTTTGACATCGCAAATGCCGAAATCGCGATGAGTGAAATCCCGATTAGATCTGAACCGTTGGATCAAGTATTGATCGGAGGGTTGTTGTTCTTCCCCACACATTAACGCTTCTGTTATGAATCCGTTAAGAGAAATGGACTGATAATGAAAAATCAGTTAGCGTTTCAGTTGCTAAGACAGGTGCTCTTGTTATTGGCTGAAAAAAGGCGAAGTGAAACCGTCGGTGAGGTGTGTGTAAAAGAAAATGAGACAGACTGTGCATGGGGTGTGATTCTGGAAGAAAAAGAGCTTGTAATTGAAACAGAAAGGATGAGCTCGACTGTTAAAGAGAAGACGAAGAGTCTCAACTCCCAGAGAGGCTGAGAAATCTCAGCATAACACCCAGTGATGTTGAACGCGTGTGTCATGGGCCAGAGAAGCTGAAGAGTTACTATGAGTATCAAGCAGAGCACTCGAGAGGTGGAGGATATGGGCATGGTGTGAGCATACAAAGGAAATACACACATTGCATGCAAAAGGTGCACATAAACTATAAGAACACAGTGCAAAGAAGAGATGAGGTTGTTATTGCCATTGATGTTGGAGTTGTTGTGGTCGCTGTGTAGAAAGATTGAAGTGTGAGCAAGGAGGCAGAGCACAGGAGTAGAAATACACAACAGAGGAAGGTTGCATGAAAGGGACATGGTACAGAGAGTATAAATGGAGAAGAACAGAAAGTGCAAGGGGGGTGCAGAAGACACTGATGCAGACAAGGTAGAGCAATGGAACAGAACAGCGACAAGACTGGTAAGGCATTGAATAACTTTATTGCGCTGTAATGAGTTTAAGTTACGAAGATTAATATTTG
>ML803533.1:37569-81574 GCA_009831015.1 Picea engelmannii
TTTGTCACTTTACTTTATCATTTAAATAATCCATCTTGATTTTGTCACTTTACTTTATCATTTAAATAATGATTTCTTATTTTCAAGCACTTTTACTTCTTTGACCTTTTGGGGCTTCAAGCCTTCATATGGGGGTCCTCCAAGTTCATAAGGCCGTAACTCTCAAACCGTGAGGATTTATGTGACATTCCACATACCATTGGAAATAGCATGACAAGCACTATCCATATAGGATAGTTTCACCAACAACTTCATTGATCTTCATCTCATTATTCCACATGCAAGCATGGGTCCACCGACGTTTCTTCTAGGATAACCCAATCCGTAAAACGTCTTCCCGTGAGGGATTTCACCATAAGGGTACCACTTTGGATTTCATCCATTTTTGCACCTTATCAACCATGATAAGACACTAATGATTCATCTTTGCATCGATTGGTTTCCACTTGGACATATATCATTCTCATCAAGAGCATCATATCAATCAATTACTTGACATCAATCAAACCATACCATTTACATATGATCCAACAATCTCCCAAATAATCAAACCATTGGCATCAATGACAAACCATTTGCATCAATGAAAAACCATTGGCATCAATGACAACATGATCCAACATGCATCGTGTCTCTACATGTCCCTATCTGTTTGGTGTTGCAATGTTCTTGATTTAGGTGAAGAATAAGCTCTGGGGTACTCTACCCATCCTATGGAATTCCAACCCATCTACGTGCCATCATGACTTAATCTACTCAAGCCAGGACCATATGTCCATCGTTTAAGGTTTTGAGGATGTGAGAACTAATATTTGAGGGTGGTGAGTCACCTGATGACTCACTTCTCTCCATCACATGTTCCAAAGTCCCGCAAATAAAGGCACAATATCATGGGTACAAGCCTGGGATGTCCCTCAAAGAACCATGTCATGGCCATCCAAGACAAATCAAAGCATATAGCATGGTTAGAAAAAGTTCACGAAAAAAATCAACCCTTAATGCATGCAAAGTAAGTTGTAAGTTAATATATAATCAATGTAAGACAATTCACCTTAGTATCCCCTTCAAGCATCACACTAGCCTAGGACCCCATGTGAGTTGATGAGTTTAAGTATAGGAGGGATTACATCCAACCCTATTAGGTGTGCCACCTAGAGATGAAATAAAATAACCCAGGTAGACGAATAGGTCCTGAGAGTGACAGGGAAAGTAAAACCCCTTCAAGAGTAAGTTTGATAGTGATATTATTTTAGGGATTACTTCATGGCTCATGGTGTCATTAAATCCATTTCTATGAGAGCCTTTGTGGAGGTTGCACTTGCTCTTGAGTTACCGTATATTTATGCTCTATTTTATCCAAACCCTTTTATCAACCATATTTCTAGTCCATTTTATCATATTTGCAAGTCCCATTTTATAAGGTTTCAAGCTATAACATTATTATTTGGGACTCAGGTGAACACTAAAAGAGTAGAGCTCAAGTTTGGACTGGATTGTTTTAGTCTTTTTTCTATCATAAGGTAGTTCTTTCGGATTCATCACATCAATTTTTTATTCAACGTTTCAGACCAAACAAATGTGGTCTGTCATCATTCATTTATTTCTTTAACAACATAGTTACCAACTTAATGAGAACTCTACAAAGTTCTCGTTTTTTAGGGGGTCTAATTTTTTACCCCGTTTTTAAAAATGGTGCTACCGGTAGCACCCTGCTCTTTTTTTAAGTGGTTTTTTGATATTTTAAATTTTTCGATCCACAATGTTTCCACATTATTTTTTTAAATGCTTATTTTTCATCTATTTTCATTTTTTTCTAATTTTTTTTTATTCAATGGTGTTTTTAGTCATATTTTCATGCTTCTTTCAATCTTAACTTTTTTTTTTACCATTTAATTTTTTGAAGTTACGATTTTTAATATAATTTTATCTCCTTAATTAATTTATTGTTTCATATTTTTTAAATATAGTGAAAAACGTCATTTTTAACACATTGTTTACCTTTACTTCAATACATCGAAAAAAATTGTAGTTAAATAACATTATTTTCGAATATTTAGCAAAAACATACACATTTTATAGCCATATATAATAAAAAACCTATACATTTTTTATGCAGGAGCATCTCTCCACCTCAACAAATGCGCCAACATGTAGACGCACAATAGAGAAAGGGAGAGGCGTCGACCCTCCCGTTTTTAAATTTCAAAATATGATCCAATACCGATTTTTCGTGTTGTAAAGCTGTAAGAGAAGGCCACACCTTTGTACAGGTAGTGGTTGAGGTTGCCTTAAATGGTTTCCTGCAGCAAGCCCATAATGTATACAGGTCTGGGTAGACATTTATGGAATGTAGCAGTAGAGGTATGGTGCCATAACTGAGATAGTGATGGCACTAAGGCGATGAAGAGGATAAGCTCGTAGGAGACCTCGTTTTTGTAGGGAGAGAGAGGCCTTAGGAGGTCTTAGAAGTTGTGAGAGAGATCTTGAGAGAACTGAGACTTGTTACAGTCCAGTCTTTGTAATCATCTTTATAGATACACAGATATAATAGAAAAACAGTTTTTCTTGCATATTGTTGTTCATGTGTTTATGAATTTCATGACTGAATGTTGTAGATGTAAGATAAGTTTCATTTACAGTAGGAAGATATATTTCTCTATCTTTGTTTGAGTTTGTAGTATTGTTTTGGGTTCTTTAGGTTGTGCAAGGAGTGCACAACAAAACATTATAATTTTTGTAGCCAACGCAAGGAGTGCGCATCTGAATCTCTTTGTTTATTTCAGAGGAGAACATGCCAGGACGTCACACTAGGATAGATTGCAAACTCAAGAGAGCCTCAAGGTTATTGAACACCTTAGAGGGAAGACTGTGCAGAGAAGGCACAGAGAGACAAAACTATTGAAGGTTCTGTAGAGCTCAGCCAGGTGGGCATTGAGCAAGTGCAAGGAGTGCACGAGAATAACTCTATTTCAAGTTCAGAGATAAGAGAAGTGAAGAGGAGAAGACACTCACAGAGTTACCAAATACTTTGTCAGCTCAACAAGGAGTGCTTGAGCATAAGTCGCCAAGAGGACACTTATATCCCTTTTAGGAGTGAAAGGTTGATACAGAGTTATTGAATACTCTAGAGGAAGACCTGTGCAAGGAGTGCACCAGGCCAACACTCGGATGAAGTGTTGAAAGATTTCCATCTGAAGGTCAGTCAGAGTGCAAGGAGTGTGCGCAAAGAGAACTTGCCCCAAGTTCCAAATCTCCAAAGGTTGAGTGTAGAGTGTGCCAAGAGGAGTACTAGAAGCCTTCTAAATATGCAGAAGGGCCAAGTCCCTTAGAGACTGAACAAGCTGAAATCTCAGGGAGAAGTAGTGAAATTTTTCACGTAGAGCGCAAGTGTGCATCGGGTTCGAGGATAAATTACATTGCCAAAACTCAAGGGGGATAGCGTTTCCAGAATGCAGGCGAGACCCAAATTCACAGGACTCGCAGAGGAATCAAAGGTCGAAGCCTTTGAAACGTTGGAAATATTCCAAGTTAGGAAGAAAACCAAATATCAGGAGGAGGAGCACAACAACCGTCAGATCAGCTGCAAGGGAGAAGATATGGACCATTGAATCTCACATCCAGACACATAGGGAAGTAGGCAAGAGAAACAGATATGAGTCGTCAAATCGGAGCGCGTGGACCAACAGTCGTTGGATCAAGGTAAAGTGCACGAACGATAACCCTTTGCGTGCACAAGGGGACAAACTTGTCAAAGTCTCGAAGTACCAAAGTCATCGGGACTGTCCATCATTAGAGGACAGGTGGTAGCAGATCCGAGGTGTTCGTGGAATCAGACATCGGGAGATTTGCAAGGAGAAGAGGAGAAACCTCGCGAAAGGAGAAATCGCGAAATCATTCTAGACCGTTGGATCCAGGGTGATAGGTGGTGGATATCCACATACGTCGGAGGATCAGGCATAAGGAGAATAGAGGCAAAGACATGATCAAAAGTTAGGAGAGATTGGAGCCAAAATGATCCTATCCGTCCATCGAGAGGGACACGTGGCGGGAGTTCAACATTTCATTGACTCACATAGGAGAGAAGCCAAAGGGCAGAGGTTAAGAACTCACGAGGCCCAAACTCGCGATTAGATCTGAGCCGTCAGATCAAATAAGGAGCATGGATCGTTGATTTGTCGCAGAGCAGATTTTGGCATTTTGGGGATCGGGAGAAAATAGGTGAAAGGTCTTTCAACCTTGAGATACACAAAATCCCGATACGTGAAACCCCGACGTGATCTGAGCCGTCAGATCTTAGAAGAATCAGGACTGTCGGGTTGGGAGCTCTGAAATATTGGTATTTCGAGAGTCAAGAGAATGGAGGTTAATCGCATCGGGAATTCCTAATACGTGAAATCCCGATGCGCTTGAGAGTTGGGCCCCGGGTCATGGTAAATGGTCACATGGACGGAGGCCAAGGGAAGAGCTAATGGTCGTTAAGACCTTTTCAGAGTTTCGGGAGGCAGGGAGTCAGGGGTGGCTCATATGTAGAAGTCCCGACATGAGAAGTCCCAAAACACTTTTTGTGTAGGAAAGTGGTCACAACCCGTGGTCGTGTGGAGGTGAGGCTCACGCTTGGTGCTTGTTCACGCAGGGCAAGTTTCATAAAAGGACCTGTCGATTTGTTTGTAAGATTCCAGCAGGGAATCAAAGATCCATTTCAACTCATATTGTTGAAGATCCTTAGACCGAGAGGTCAGTGGACCCTGTCGAAGTAGGGGGTCTGCATCAAGTGGTATTAGAGCTAATTTTCGTCTATAGATTTCAGGCGAAGGAGGTAAAGGAGATAGCCTCATACCATCAAGAGGTATCAGAGTTAAGTTCATCTGTAGATTTCAGGCGAAGGAGATAGAGAAGACAGTCTGACTACATCAAATGGTATCAGAAGCTGAAGTTCACTTGTGGACAACATGTGAAGGAAGACAGAGCATTAGTATTTTGTGAGGACGTTGTTGCATGAACGCAGTAGCAAAAAAATTTAAACAACCAGGTGAGCTGTAAGAGAAGATAGAGATGCTCTCGGGTGAAGAATAATCCATAGGATTTCCAGGAGGGTAGGTAGAAGGTGGAAATGGCTACTAAAGGCCATGAGTGTGGTCGAACAGGAGACCACCAACATAAGAGTAAAGCAAGAATTGATGAAGAACTCGATGAGATAAGGGAGAGAATGGAATAGCTTACATTGAAGATGCAACATGAGGCAAAAGTACGTTGAAGGTACAAATGGCCTTTGAACAGAAAATCCAAATGGCATGTTCAAAATTTGTTGTCCAAGAAACAACAACAAGAGTTGAGGAAGTGGCTGAGGTATGTTGAAAATCTCAGTGACACAGAGATGGTTTGTATTTGTGAGCCATAAGTTGGAGAAACCCTCAGTGATGAGGAATGGAGATCAGTTTCAGGTCTCGTAAACTACCAGGAGAGCAGAGATGAATTTTCAATTTGCCAGGTGGGCAATGAAATGAGATCATTAGAGGATCTCATGGACTGTCAGGAGGACAGCAACAAAAATTCATATTGCTAGGTGGGAAATGATATGAAATTAGCAGAAGATCTCATATACTGCCAGGTGAGCAGAAATGGACTTTCAAGTTGCCAGGTGGGCAATGGAAAGAAACTAAAGGAACGTCTCATGTATTGCCAGAGGGGCAGTGATGAAATTTCAGGTTTCCAAGTGGGAAATTAGATGGGATCGGTTTATATCATAAACTGCTAGGTGGGCAGAAGAGAATTCCCAAATTGTCAGGTGGGCAAGGGGAAAGAAATGAGACTGTTTGAAAGTCTCAGAAGATCAAAAGTGAGTTCAAGTCAACAAGGAGTGCTGACAGATTCATGTGGATTTCAAAACCATGTGAATGAAGACAATGAGAAGTTAAATGCTTCCATCATAGAGGAGGAGGATCAGAGGATCATTCTGATTGTTGGGGGAATTTAGATATTCCTACTAGATGGCCCAATTGAGGCCAGAGCATGTGTTGCATATGAAACAATAGAAGAATGACAACCAGCAGTGACTGCCATGATGAGGGAGCAGATATCAGAAGTTGTTCAAGGAGAAGAGCAATAAATGGAGCAGACACTGATGTCTACCCCAGCAAAAGAAGAGGAGAATTAAGAAGAATGGCTCAAATTTTTCAGCCAGGAAGCTGAAACAGAGATGACTGCATCACTAGATCCTACAGCAGAAAGAGAAGCATAAAACATAGACCTTATAGATCTGTATGAGGAATTGGAATCCCTAGAGAGAAGGGTAATGGTGCAAAGATTTCACATCAAACAGGTCAAGTTGGAAACATATAGAAGAGCATACCAACCCCAGGAGCAACTAGAAGAAGTTGGACTTGAACCAACACAAGGAGGAATGGCAAAAGCTAATCTATCAGAGGAGGAAGTTGAGTAGCAGCTCAATTAGGAGACTGCAGAACTGGAGTCTGCAGTAGAGTGGAAAATTAGGGCCATAAGAGGAGATAAAGGCAGCATGGGGGACCAGGTTGATCTACCCATTGACAAGAAGGAAGACGTGCAATAGAGAAGACTGGATAAGAAGAGCCAGTCACTAGAGTAGCTGGACAGGGTGATAGAAGAGATAAGGAAGATGGTGTTGAGGTCAGCACAAGAAGCAGTCAACAACAGGGAGATGAGCAGAGGAGAGCCTGCCATAGCAATAGGGAAGAAACAAAAGAAGAAGAAGCAGCAACAACATAGCTGGAGAGGAGAAGGAGGACAACTCCAGCAGAGAATTTGGGATCCAGGAGGATTTCAACAATGGAGAAGGGGAACTAATGAGTAGGAGCTCATGTTTTTCCTAGCAGGGGAGTATGATGAAGGAGCATCGCTCCACCTCAGCAAATGCACCAGCATGCCAACACAAAGACACACAATAGAGAAAGGGAGAGGCCCCGACCCTCCCATTTTTAAATTTCAAAATATGATCCGATACAGATTTTTCATGTTGTAAAGCTGTAAGAGCAAGCCAGGCCTTTGTACAAGTAGTGGTTGAGGTTTCCTTAAATGGTTTCCTTCAGCAAGCCCATAATGCATACAGGTCTGGGTAGACATTTATGGAATGTAGCCGTAGAGGTATGGTGTTGTAATTGAGATAGCGACGGAACTAAGGTGGTGAAGAGGATAAGCTCATAGGAGCCCTCGTTTTGTAAGGAGGATAATTAGGAGGCTTGGGAGAGAGATCTCAAGGTAGGGAGAGAGAGAACTTAGGAGGTCTTAGAATTTCTAAGAGAGATCTTGAGAGAACTGAGACTTGTTACAATCCAATCTTTGTAATCATCTGTATAGATACACATATATAATAGAAAAGCAATTTTTACTGCATATTGTTGTTCATGTGTTTATGAATTTCATGAATCAATGTTGTAGATGTATGATAAGTTTCATTTATAGTAGGAAGATAGATTTATCTATCTTTGTTTGAGTTTTTAGTATCGTTCTGGGTTCTTTAGGCTGTGCAAGGAGTGCACAACAAAACGTTAGAAGTTCTGTAGACAGCGCAAGTAGTGCACATCTGAATCTCTCTGTTGAGTTTAGAGGAGAACGTGCCAGGAGGGAACACCAGGATAGATTACAGACTCAAGAGAGCCTCAAGGTTACTAAACACCTTGGAGGGAAGACTGTGTAGAGAAGGCACAGAGAGAAAAAACTATTGAAGGTTTTGTAGAGCTCTACAAGGTGGGCATCGAGCAAGTGCAAGGAGTGCACGAGAAGAAATCTATTTCAAGTTCAGAGATAAGAGAAGTATCGAGGAGAAGACACTCACAGAGTTACTGAATACTCTGTTATCTTAGCAAGGATTGTTTGAGCATAAGTCACCAAGAGGGCACTTATATCCCTTCCAAGAGTGAAAGGTTGATCCAGAGTTACTGAATACTCTAGGGGAAGACCTGTGCAAAGAGTGCACCAGGCCAACACTCGGATGAAGTGTTGAAATACTGCCATCTGAAGGTCAGTCAGAGCGCAAGGAGTGTGTGTAGAAAGAACTTGTCCCAAGTTCCAAAGCTTCAGAGGTTGAGCGCAAAGTGTGCCAGGAGGAGCACTAGAAGCCTTCTAAAGATGTAGAAGGGTCGAGTCCCTTAGAGACTGAGCAAGCTGAAAGATCAGGGAGAAGTAGTGCAAGTTTGCACGTAGAGTGCAAGTGTGTGTCAGGGCCGAGGATAAATTACATTGCCAAAGCTCAAGAGGGATAGCATTTCCAGAATGCAGGCAAGACCCAAAGTCACAGGACTCGCAGAGGAATAAAAGGTCGAAGCCTTTGAAATGTTGGAAATATTCCAAGTCAGGAAGAAAACCAAAGCTCATGAGGAGGAGCACAACAATCATCAGATCAGATGCAGGGGAGAAGATATGGACCGTTGAATCTCATGTCTAGACACATAGGGGAGCGCACAAGAGAAACATATATGCGTCGTCATATCTGAGCACGTGGACCAACAACCATTGGATCAAGGTAAAGTGCATGAACGATAACCCTTTGCATGCACAAGGGAACGAGCTTTTCAAAGTCAAGAATTCATCGAGACCGTCCATCATCAGCGGACATGTGGCAGCAGATTCAGGGTATTTGTGGAATCGAACATCAGGATATTTGCAAGGAGAAGAGGAGCAACCCCGCGAAAGGAGAAATCATGAAATCGTTCTGGACCATTGGATCCGGGGTGACAGGTGGAGGATATCCACATACGTCAGAGGATCGAGCACCGATAGAATAGAGGCAAAGACAGGATTAGAAGTTTGGGGAGATGGGAGCCGAAACGATCCTAACCATCCATCGAGAGGGACACGTGGCGAGAGTTCATCATTTCACTAACTCGCACAGGAGAGAAGCCAAAGGGCAGAGGTTAAGAACTCGCAAGGCCCGAACTTGCGATTAGATATGAGTCGTCATATCAAAGAATGAGCATGGACTGTTGATCTTCCGCAAAGCCAATTTTGACATTTAGGGGATTGGGAGAACAGAGGTGAAAGGCTTTTTGACCTCGCGATACGCGAAACCCCGATGCGATTTGAGTTGTTATATCGTGGAAGAATCAGGACTGTCAAATTGGGAGCTTTGAAATATCGACATTTCGGGAGTCGGGAGAATGGAGGTGAATCGCATCGGGAATTCCCGATACGCTAAATCTTGACACGCTTGAGAGTTGGGCCCTGGGTCATGGTGAATGGTCACATGGACGAAGGCCAAGGGAAGAGCTAACGATCGTTAAGCCCTTTTCAGAGTTTCGGGAGGTGGGGAGTCAGCGGTGGCTCATATGTTGAAGCCCTGACATGTGAAGTCCTGAAACACTTTTTGTGTAGGCATGCAGTCACAGCCCGTGGTCTTGTGGAGGTGAGGCTCGCGCTTGGTGCTTTTTCACGCAGGGCAATTTTCAGAAAAGGACCTATGGATTTGTTTGTAATATTCCAGTAGGGAATCGTAGAACCATTTCGGCTCAGATTATTAAAGATCCTTAGACCGGGAGGTCAGTGGACCCTGTCGAGGTAGGGAGTCTGCATCAATTTTGGTACATATTCCTAAAAATAACATGTCAAATAAAACATTTTTATGGACATAATAGAACCAAAAAATTCAAAATTTTATAAAAAAATATGATTTTCTTTCATATTTTTATACAGTTGAAGTAAAAAATGATAACATTTAATAAAATTTTCCAATGTATAATGATTTACATACAAATAAAATAGAACAATATAAAAAGAAAAAAAAAATCATCACAAAACAACAATAGATACATCTTTATTCTTATTTTAAAATATGAAAGTCAAAACATTACAGTTATAGCTCATAAAAAAATTGCAAAATTGAGCATCGTCTTCAAAGACATCTTTAAACTAATCAAAAATATTATATATCCCAAATTCATCATTCTCAGCAAACACATTATCATCTTCTTCAACGTCATTTTGTGCTTCCATTGTGTCATTTTGTTCTTTCATTGATTCTTTGATATCCACAAGTTCTCCAAAGTGATCCTTTCCAATCATTCCTCCTAATGGTACTTAAGGTTCCTTTCAAAATTTTGCCACCTTTGATTCACTAAAATCTCCTTTCCTCAAGCCAACTTCTTGCATTTCATCTGGAAGAGCTGAAATGGCATTAATTCTTTGTTGAATAAAAATGCACTGCATTGGGTCACTTTCAATGGCTATGCAATTCCTTCATTTCTGTAGGCAACACACTAATGTTGTACCTAATCACCAAATACAAAATAAATAATGAAGTTAGATACTGTAGAAAAACATAAATTAAAAATAATATAAGATTGAAATATGATTTCATAAATATTAGATCATGATTCTTACCTAAACTCGAAAACAAATCTAAAACCCAATCCCCTTCATTTGAAAATGTATCTATAAGATAATTAATTAATGCTTATGGTTGATAAATGTTAATCATCTCTCATTTCAAATTTTTTTCCTCATATGTTATCTTTCTAACCACAACATTGTATACCAATATATTACTAGGAGTCTCTCCATCCTTTGCATTGGCAATAATAGAATTATTAGAATCATCTTTTGTCCAGGTTGAAATATGTATACTCTCAAAATCATGTTTAAACGATTCTCTATTGGAGCTCCTAATATTAGTCTTGTGCCTGTAACATAAATAAGTGCAAATTCAATTAACTTGTGAATTAATAAAATTGTTTTCTAGTCTTAATTGCTAAACATACACTTTCAATATCTTACCAAATAAATTGCATCCTTGACTTTTCTTTCCCCTTGAAGATTGATTGTACTAATCCTTGTTGTGTGTGTGAATGAAATACTAGAAATATCCAAAATGGTGATGGTGTAATTTATGTAAATTGCGGGTGACATAATTTCCACTTGCAGGTGACATAAGGTCAACTTGCGGGTGACATAATTTCCACATACGAGTTCCTATTGAGGCAATTTTTACACCATTGGAAAGGTCTTGATGTGTAGAATAACGTCAAAGGGGATATAGAGTTATGCTCACAAATGTTTGACCCCAAAAAATGTCGTTTGATGTCTCAAAATGGCTCTGGAAAATTCCAGACCCCAAATCTGCAAATTGGGGCTTGCCACTAAAATGGGCCCTACAAACCAATTCCTCCAATTTTCCACCCAAAAAGTACCAATATAGATGAAAAATTATATAATTATCCATTATGAATCATGCATAGAAAGTTTTGGTCTAATATTTTGATCACTCAAAAAAATTGGACAATTGGAGTTGAATATTAGGTGATTGGGATTACAATTTCTACAAGTTTTTTTGTTACCTCATTTATTATTGTGTGGATTTTGTGACGCTTGTAGATTTCATAGAGATTCAAAGTTTGACTACATCTTGATTGTTTAACACTTAATGGATCTGTTAAGAGTTTTTTAATAGATTATGGAGTTTACTTTCAAAATTGGATGATTGTTTCAAAGTCTTTATATGAGACAAAATTACATTTAGGGTTGATCATAAGTAGTGCCAATGTTACCTAGATTGCATCTTAGTCGTTTTTGAAATATTCGGAGATGATTCATTTATGGAGTTGAATCATTTCTTATCTACAATTATTTTGGATTTTAATATGTTTTCTTTTTGTAGTTTGCCTTTATCTCATTAGTCACAAGTTTTTTATCATTGTTTTATTGATATTAATATGAGTATTTTCAAATTGCAGATACAAGATTTTGGGATGCTATTCAACACAATTTTTTATGTGTCATGTTTCAAGAGAAATTTTAGTGGACTTCTTCTATTCACTTTGATAGTCTTAGTTTTTGAACTTTGACTCCATGCCTTACAAGGTTAGTCTCTTGACTTTGGAGATACCATTTGGACATATATAGTATCCTCTATGTTTTGGCTTGGAAAATGTCCCAATTGGAACAATGTTGTCAAGCATTTCATAGGGTTTCAGATATGTTAGACCTTTCATTGATTCACTTCTTTGTTTGTAAGTTTAATGTGTCAAGGTTTTTCCCTTGATTCAATTATCTACTATAATATTATTCTCTCATTCCAAATTTTACATTTGGAGAGAGAATTTATATTTCTCTCTCTCACAAGTTTATATTGTGATATTTTCCAGAGTTGATGTTTTTATCATTCTGTGTCTTCTACAGGTGGCATTTCATGTCATGTTTCACTAACACCCATGAGGATAAAACCATGAGTTCTTTGTTTAAGACTATTAGACAAGACAAACTTCCTATGCCAATGATTTACATATGAGTTGGTTTGTTTTGTATGAAATTATAATTAAGAGGTTTTTTTGGGCATATACAATGCCTCTAATCATCAAGTCCTTGAACCCCTTGATTTGTTTCTTAGTATATAGCTCTTATCCTAGATACAATACATATGAATGGATTTTATATTATGGTACTAATCCTTTCAATTAGGTAACAATACTGATTATGCAGTGGTTACTACATATTGTACTATATAATTTACATTTGCAATTGATATATTACTTCGACTATTTCTTGTTTCCTCTTATTTTCTTTCTATGTTATTTCATTTTCGTGTTATTTAAGGAGATCGAGTTGGGATTACAACTTAAGGTATCTCCCATGGGTAGTAATCATATAAGTACAAACTTCTTGCTCTAATCCCTCTAGTGCCAACAATAAAAAAGTAGTTTCCATGTAAATATCATCTCTTATCTTATTCTCAACCTATTGTTTGATTTCTCAATCTTACTAAATCGTGGACCATCTATAATTCGATATGGTAATACTACATTGGTATTTTTCCACGTCCTTGTCACACCTTTGTAGCTCCCTCTGGATTTCCTTTAATTCACATAATGCACAATAATTTTTTCTACATTGTCAATGTCCCATTGTGATTATGAGACCTACCCACAAAATGTGAGCAAAAACAAACAAGAATACACAACATAGCCACCCCAAGAGCATGACAGTGAGCCACAAGAAAAGGAAACCAAGAAGCACCTAAGAGTTTTTCCAATAACTCTCTAGGTCAAGGCTATAAGTGATACCCAAAATTATTCCTCCAACACCAACACACCAAGAGCCAAATATAGTCATAGAAAAGATAACAATGGAACCCTCCAAAACTATATTTATATTAAACCCACAAAGGAAATGTCACTCATTCATTTAATCCTCCATTTGCTCACACATCATCACAATCGGGGGAAGTAATGAGTGTGGTAGGCAAAGTAACTAATCATCTTGTCTAGGATTTATAATGAGACATTTGATTGCCTTGTAGATAAGGTAGGGGGACATTATAGGGAACCCCCCATTTATCCTCATGTGTCCGTTGCTCAACTTAGAGCCTATATTAACTTGTAAATCTGCCTAAGCTTTTAACGTTATCAAAGCTTGATAGTTGCAAGAAATTAAAGAAAAATGATGATACAAACCAATAATTCTTTAGGTGAGATAAGACATATTGAAATTTTGAAGGGAGTACTAATAGGGAAAAGACCGAATGATAGTAGTGGAATATCCTATAATTATTACATGTGTTGTACCTCAATATTTTAAAAATATTAGGCTTTTATATACTGCTAGAGCCTCCATATCATTATTATTTTATCTCCCCAAACCCTAGGGAAATTTTGTTTCCTTTTGTCTACCAAGGTCACAAATACCCCCCTCGCTCCCCCGAACACTTGCCACCCATGGCTTCCTTCTATATTCTCCATTAAAAAGTAAAATAAACTAATTTATGGATACACTCCATTTCCAAAATTCTAATTCACCTAAGCTACCACTTATAGGACTAGATTAAATTTCTTATTGAAAAGGTTGGGGTTGTATGTGGCTATGATAGGCGATCCTTAAGCCAAGCTTGCTCCATGATTTCATAATCTATCATTGTGATCTTCCCTATTCCATTGGACTTTATTGTTTTCTACAGTAACCCCCTGGCATGGGCAATGATGCTTCGAGGAGTGAGCAACACTTGATGAAAAGGGGAATGATTATAAGCAAGCCAAATATCCCATGAGAGGTAATAGGGAATAGTAACCCAAACTCATTTAAGGGGTTTTTATTCACTAATATACCTAGATACATGGTCTTCCATGACAAGAACATCTATTTCCAGTGTAGTAGAAGTGAGATGGATTTTTATTAATTCCTCAAAGGATTTACCCATACAAGTTGAGCCAATAAACAATGTAGAAACAAGTGCTTTGCCAACTTCTAAAAAAATAGGTAGAAAAAACATCTAGAAGGGCCTTCTATACCTCTCTTTTAAATATTCTCTGTAATTATCTTACCGTGCACCATAGTTTGACAAAAAACTTGGACCTTTGGCAAGTAATCTCCTTTCCATATTTTCTTCAAAATATTTGATAAAGGGGAGATATCCATAGATGTTAAAGCATGAAAGTATCCATGCTTGACTAAATAAGGCCCTCTAGAGGTTCCTGATCATCAAGAGTCATTTTTGTCCTTATTAAGGGGTGTCATGCTACTCTATGATGAAGAAGGAGAGACACCATTTGATTATGAATTTTATCCTGTGGAAGGACGAGTTTCCAAGCTACCCACCTTCCTTCTCTTGAAGAATTCCACATAGAAAGATCATAAAGAGTGCAAATCCCCTAATATTCCAACCAAGCCTTGATCTTTGATCAAGATAATTTTTGAGCCAAAGGAGGGAAACATAAAATTCTATCTTCCCACAAACGAATATATTTTCCATTTCATGACACGAAAAACATACTATCTTGAATAAGATGAGATGATTCCTTACACATATATCAAATAGGGGAACCTCTAGTCTCCGGAAGAGAATAATCAAGACACTTAAAACGACCCCCCTATCAAATGTTTTCTATGAACAACTTCCACCACTATTTCTTCCCCAAAACTAAATGCCATAGGGTTTAGCACCTAAAGCCAAGTATATGAGTAAGTGGTCTCTTATCAATAGACCTCCTTTGTCTAGAGGTGCCTTCACTATGACCCAATTAACCAAATTAATTTTCTTTCTATTCATCTCCCTTCTTTCCAATGAAATTTTATAATTAGAGCTAATCCTCCCGCAATTCTCCCTTCTTTCCAATGCAATTTTCTAAGTAGATCTAATCCTCCCGCAATTCCCAATGACACAAAGAGGGAAGACCCTTGATATATCGAGAGTATTGACATAATGGAATCTATTAGCACCACTTGTTCAATCAGATTGAACCATTCAAATCTGCGTTATCCCATTTTGGATTTTATTTTCTACAAGATTGGCATTCAGTCTTCTACCTTTGATTGTTGGAGGGCTATAAGGACCCAAAATATTTGAAAGAGAACCAATTACAAACTAAGGTTAATTCTAGCATCTAATTGATTTGTGATTTGTTGGAGGGTTTGCATATTGGAATTCTAACCATAGATACTACAATCAAAATAATCACTTGAAATCATTGGCGATCATTACCCAAGCTCCGACTAGAAAGAGTGTATAATCGATGAATTAGGAGTGATCAATCGCCTTCACACCTCTAAGAATTTTGATTCATGTTAGACATCCAAATATGCTTTCTATCTCTTAGAGTTTTCAACCCAATGATTCAACAATAAAACATAAGCAAGGGAGTGACATATAAATATTGCTTACATCGACTTGCCATTCACTGAGGGGGGCCATCCAATGCAAACTCTAATTCAATGAATGAATTGTTGAAGGAATTCAAAGAGAAAGGAATGCCACACTCTATCAAATGCATTTGACATATCTATTTTGAAAACCATAACTTTCTCATTCTTGCTCAACTAGAATGAATGGACTCCTACACTCTATTATGTTGTTACAAATATGTTGCTAGAGAACAAAACTCCCTTGATTCTTTGAGATAGGTTTGGGCAAGGAATTGATCAATTTGTTGCCAAATATTTTTTTCAACATCTTTTTAGAGGCGTTACAAAGAGATATTGGCATGAACCTAGCAAATGAAATCAGAGTATTTTCTTTTGGGATCAAAGCCAAAACATAGGAATTGATATCACCTTCTAGCATTGGTTTCAAACGAGATTCATTTAATGATGTGCTAGCAAACAAGATTCATTTAATGATGTGCCTAGCTCCCATATGGCCGTAATGACTTCTTCCTCTTACATATGATGATTAAGGCCCTGATTCTCCTGTGTTGTCATTAGACTTGGGATTTCTTGGAGCATCTCTTGGGTAGATTCATCCATAGGTAAATCTTCCTTCAAATAAAATGTTTTGAAATGATCATGGGATGCTTATTGGAGGCTTCGTATTGCATGACTCTTTCTTCGTATGCAAGAGTAATTTCTTGAATGTGAGTCCAAAGTTGATAATCCCGAGCTGGATTATGAAAAACGATCGTGTTGCTGTGGACTTGCCTTCACCCACAAGCCCCTCTATTTCAACCTCTAGTGTTATTATTTGCAATAAGAGATGCATTACTTTCCTACAATCTCTGTCTCTTCGGACTGTAGGGTGATTTCATAATCTTCCATTGTTAATTGTAGGTCTTCTAATTGGGGTTGCAATCATTACCTCCTCATACATGGAGGTGAGGCATAATTTAGCCCACGCCATACATTTCAGTTTTGATTCTCATACCGGTATCCTTAAATGTTGGTTTTGTTAGTCACTAAAAAAAATTATATGCAGTGAATTAATAAACATATGACAGACGTAAAACACGAGGATTAACGTGGTTCACCCAAACGTTGGGCTACATCCACCAAGAAATGTATTGGTTGTCTTATTATTCAAATCATGGAGATTTACAACAGCTCACCCACACATCTCTCTCTCAGCCTCTGTAGGCATACATGAATATATAGACTTCCTCTCACAGTTTTAAGAAACTGAATTCATTAATTACACAACAATTTAATTCTATATTAAGGTTGTTTGTTTCAACAACAGCCAAATTCGAGGAATCGATCCATATCATTTGCACAAGTCGAGGAAGAATGGTCGTTTCCTAATCGACGAGTTTGTTGTCACCGTTCAACAATCTCCACCTTGACAACAATTAACTTGATATCTTTCTCCTTCTTTTGATCACCTTTTCTACAAGCCAAGAGAAGCCAAGCACCATCGAAGCTTCTCTAAAATTACTGGTTTTGCGAACATGGTTGCGCAGTTCTCTTTTGTATGAGCTTTTTCAAGAGAAACTCCACCTTCATCGATGATCTCTCTTACAAAATTGTACTTAATAGGAATATGTTTAGTTTTACTGTGGTAAGATGGATTCTTGGCCAAGTGAATAACACTTTGAATATCACAAATTAGCTTTACTTTATCCTACATCCTTCCAAACTCACCAAACAAACCTTTCAACCAAACTGCCTCTTTGCAAGCATGTGAAGCAACTATGTATTTTTCTTCTGTAGTGGATAAAGAAACTATGCTCTGTAGCTTTGACATCCAACTAATAGCTCCACCTGCAAGAGTAAAGACATATCCTGAAGTTGACCTCATTTTTTCCAAATCACCTGCAAGATCAGAATCAACATATCCACAGACTAACTCACAACCACCGTTATTGATGATACAATAATTACTTGTGCCCCTCAAATACCGAAATACCCATTTCATTGTTGCCTAGTGCTCTTTACCTGGATTTTCCATATATCTGCTGACAACCCCAACTACATGTGAAATGTTTGGTCTCGTACTAACCATCGCATACATTAAACTTCCTACTGCATTAGCATACGATATTCGAGACATATATTTCTTTTCTTCTTTTGTACTAGGACATAAACTTGAAGAAATCTTAAAATGGGATGCCAAAGGTACAAAAATTGGTTTCACATTGTTCATACCAACCCTCAAAACTATTTTCTCGACATACTTCTGTTGTGACAAGAAAAGCTTACCATTCCTCCTGTCTCTAAATATCTCCATGCCCAAAATTTGCTTTATTGCTCCTAGATCTTTCATATCAGACGTCCTATCCATTTGATCCTTTAACCTGTTGATCTCAGTTATGATTTTTCTTGCTAAAAGCATATCGTCAACATACAATACTAAGATAATGAATATGTCATTATTTAACTTCTTATAGTAAACACACTGATCATACTCACTCCTTGTATAACTCTGGATCATCATGAAAGAGTCAATTTTCTTGTACCATTGTCTGGGTGACTGCCTCAGACCACAGTGAATTATTGATCATGCAAACAAATTTCTTGTTGTGATTCTGAACAAACCCTTCAGGTTGTTCCATGTAAATCTCTTCATCCAAATCTCCATGTAAGAAAGAAGTCTTAACATCTAGCTGCTCCAAATCCAAATTAAGTAATGCAACCAATGCTAACAAACTTCTAATTGAAATGATCTTAACAACTAGTGAAAAAATCTCATGAAATTCAATACCTTCTTTCTGAGAATATCTTTTCGCAACCAACCTTTCTTTGTACCTTTCTATCTTATCATCACTACCCTTCTTCATCTTGTAGACCCACTTGCAACCTATAGTTTTCCTGTCTCTTAGAAGTTATACCAGGTCCCATGTAGCATTCTTCGCTAAAGCATTCATTTCATCATTCATTGCTTCTTTCCATTTTTCACTGTTAGAACCCTCCACAGCTTCCTGATAGAACGAAGGTTTATCATCATTAGTACTTAAATAAATTGATGAAACAAAATCATCATACCTTCTTGGAGGATTTCTGACCTGTGTAGACCTCCTTAGGGAAGTTTGTGGCTCATTCACAACCTGTTGAATGTCATCATCATCCACGTTTTCCTTTGCAGGAACCTCTTCATGAAGATCTTCAAAAACTTGTTCATGTTCACTTTCATCTGTAGTTGAACAAGTTTCAAACTGAATCTATTGATATTTTGGTACTTCTACCTATTTCATTTGAACATCTACATCTGATTTGATGAGAGATGATTCATCAAATATTACATCTATGTTGATGGTGATCTTGTTGGTAGTAGGATCCCACAACCCGTACCCTTTAATACCATCACCATATCCAACAAATATAATCCTTTTTTATTTTGGATCTAGTTTAGAACGCTAATGTTTCAGAATTAGAGCATACGTTTCACAACCAAAAACTTTAAGATTAGAATAATTACAAGGGTGACCTTTCCATACATCTTCAGGAATCTTTCATTCTATTATTGTTGATGGTGATCGATTCACTAGATAACAAGCAGTAGTTACTGCTTCTGCCCACAGTTCCTGTTGCAAGTTGACATTACTAAGAATACTCCTTGCTCTCTCTAGAAGAGTCATGTTCATGCGCTCAACAGATCCATTTTGCTGAGGAGTATAGGCAATGGTTTTATGCATATTAATCCAAAAATCCTTGCAATAGTTCTCAAATTCCATTGACGTAAATTCACCACCATTATCAGTTCTTAAACATTTGATGGATCTACCAGTGCTCTTTTCCATTAAATTTCTAAACTGCTTGAAAACAGTAAACACATCAATCTTTCCTTTCAACATATAGATCCACACCTTCCCAGAGAAATCATCTATAAAAGTAACAAAATATGATGATCCTTCATACGAAACAGTAGGGGATGGTCCCCAAACATCATAATGGATATAGTCAAGGATTCTTTCACTGGTGTGTCTTTCGGTTTTAAATTTCTTCCTAATCTGTTTTCCATAAATACAGTGCTCACATAAATCTAACTTTAAAGACTTTAGAGTAGGAAGTAACTTGCGATCAGATAATACCTTCAATCCTCTTTCGCTCATATGGCCCAACCATTGATGCCACAATCGAACATAACCACTATCATTCTTAGATACATTTTTCGCATGATCTGACTCGGTTCTTCTAACAGAAATATATTACCAACCTTCTTCGATTTCATAACCAGTAAGATTCCTTTGTATACCTTCATAACTCCACCTTGAACAATACTTTTATATCCTCCAGTATCTAAGACTCCCAAAGAGATTAGGTTCTTCCTTAGCTCAGGTACATGTCTCACATCAATTAGTATTTTAACAGTTCCATCAAAAATTTTAATTCGAATGCTACCAATTCCCACAACTTTGCACAAGATATCATTTCCCATGTAAACTATGCCATCATCTATAGACTGGTAAGTAACAAACTAGTGTCTATGAAGACACTTGTGATTTGAAGCACCAGAATCTTATAACCAATGTTGATCATGACGTGAACCAATAATAATTGATAAAACTTCATCAATCATATATGAACCTGTTGCTGAACCTGTTTCGATTGCATTTGCTTCCTTCATCTCTTTTGGAGGGTCTTTTTTGAAGGCTTGTTGTCTCTTCCAACATTCCTTCTTCAAGTGTCCATATTTACCACAAAACCAACACTTAAGCTTGCTCTTCTTTCCCTTCGAATTTGACCAAGAGAAATCCCTATGAATATGTCCTATTTCCTTAGGTCTTCCTTTGACCACCATCGCCTCAGATGTAGAGGTTTCAAAATTGGATTTCTTCGTTGTTTCCTCAGAAAATAAAGCTCTGAAAATAACATCAAACTCAATACTTTCTGGTTGAACTGAAACTAATAGAGGTAACAAAGTGATCCCATGACTCAGGCAAAGAACATAATAATGTAATCACCTTATCTTCAGATTCAAATTTTACTCCCATGCTAGTCAATTGGACTAAAAGAGTATTAAAAGTATTTAAATGATCAATGATTTCCGTACCTTCCTTCATGCACAAACTGTACAATTGTTTTTTCAGGAAGATGTTGATCGTTAAGGATTTCGTCATATACAAGATTTCCAACTTCATCCACAAACCAACTATTATCTTCTCTAAGACAATGTTGAACAAAACATCATCGGCCAAACATAATGTTGATCGTTAAGGATTTCGTCATATACAAGATTTCCAACTTCATCCACAAACCAACTATTATCTTCTCTGAGACAATGTTGAACAAAACATCACCGACCAAACATAGACGTATGGCACTCAGTGCTCTCGCATCGATCTCATCCCACTCTTCATCTGAAATGGTCATGGGTTTCTTTGCTTTTCCCAAAAGCGCCTTCACCACGCCTTGTTACACGAGCAGATCGTGCATCTTTAACTTCCAGATCTCGAAATTGTTCTTGCCATTGAACTTCTCGATTTCGAACTTAGCACTCTGCGTTTTCGCCATTAGCAGAAGAAAAAATTCCAAAAAACCACTGCTTATAAAACCAAGACCTTTATATGAAAAATAACCTTATACTTAAAGGTTGAACCCAAAATTAATCGTGAAAAGGTTTTTAAAAAACATATTTATATCTTAATAAAACCTTTTACCAAATCCACGAAAAATACCACTCTTTAAAATAATATTAAATATCCTTTATATTGCATCCATCTTTAAACATCCGCTTACTCTTGAACTTTCATACTTTTGAAAAATTCACTTTTGAAAAAGCCACATACCATGGCATGGACACCTTGTCCCTTCACGTCCAAGCTTGGAAGAGTTGGCGCTCCCTTCACAAGTATAGCCCAACGCTAAATTTCTAGAATTTGTACATTTGTAAGTGCACAAAAATCAACGCTCCCTTCACAAGTATAGCCCAATGGTGAGAATAGAAAATGACGCTCCCTCCACTAGTCGACCCTCGCGTTGTTCAACAGTCCCTATGAAGATATTCTTCTCCTCGGTTGCGGCTAATCAAACAAAGCTCTGATACCAGTTGTTGGTTATATCAGTCACTAAACAAAATTATATGCAACAGATTAATAAACGTATGACAGACGTAAAACATGAGGATTAACGTGGTTCACCCAAACGTTGGGCTACGTCCACCAAGCAAGATATTGGTTGTCTTATTATTCAGATCATGGATATTTACAACAACTCACCCACACATCTCTCTCTCAGCCTTTGCAGGCATACATGAATATATAGACTTCCTCTCACAGTTTCAAGAAACTGAATTCATTAATTACACAACAATTTAATTCTATATTAAGGTTGTTTGTTTCAACAACAACCACATTCGAGGAATCGATCCATATCATTTTCACAAGTCGAGGAAGAATGGTCGTCGCCTAACCGATGACTTTTTTGTCATCATTCAACATTAAATAGGAAGACACCATGCTTCTTCAATTATAGGCATGAACTCAGGATCATTGACCCATAGACGATTGAAGAAAAAGGGAATCTGTCCATAATCAATATCTGGGAGAAGGTCAAGGAGGATTGGTGTATGATTATAGATGTGTCCATGTAGGATGGAATAGGCTATATGGAGATTTTCCAACAAAAGGAACCTTGAAGAAGAAATCAATCTAATCCTAGTATATGACCAAGGCCAAATCTCTAGTTTGTCCAAGTATATTTTCCTTTATCTGTCCTAGGATTGAAAGGACCCCAATCTGAGAGAAAGTCGTCTACAACTTCACGAAGAGGGTCTTTAACAAAAGAGCTGCTTTGCTTTTCATATATATAGAGAACCATGTTTAAGTCACCGACAAGAATTCAACATGAAGCTGGGAAAGGGTCTCCAAAGTCTCTTAAAGAAGCCCAACAATCTTATGTTTCATGAAAGTGAACTAGAGCATCAATATTGAAGAGTTGAATATGCAAGGTTGGTTTATTTTTATAGACTAGAGTGAAATCCCAATGTTGGGTGACATGAGAATGCTAGGGATCTATCAAAATACGATCCTACAATGTACAAGTGCATTGAGAGGCACCTCTCACACTTATCACTATTCTTGTATTTCATTTCCAAACCTTGGTAGATACTTAGAACATCTACTACAAGAGCCTGAATTTGATTTAAAATCATGGTTGCTTCTAGTTTTACACCACCATACATTCCCCTACAATTATAGGAGACCACTTTTATTGCTTCTAGGATACCACTTTTATTTCTTACTCATTGAAGGTTTGCCATGACTACCAAAGCATTTTTGAAAGTCGACTATGATCCCATATACTTTTCTTTGTTTGCCACACATTCTTTTATCTCCTCATCATTTCCAAACTTTTGTTGTTGAGCTTTCTTTTTAGTCAAAACACCACTTTGGGAAAGAGTAAGACATGGAAGAAGAAGGGGAGGGGATGACTCTAGTGTTCCAAGAGATGGGATCAATAGGGAATCAAGGGAGAGGATGAAGGAGGGGAAGGATTGAATAGGTTAAGAACCAAAAGTATGAGGCAAGGGAGCTAAGGATTGGCAAGTGGAGGGATTCAATGAATAAGGAGAGGACACAGGGAGAGGAGGTGCACAAACATGAGGGCCAACCTGGTCAAGGGTCGTGAACACAAGAAATGGTTGGAGCTAGTTGGATTTTTCAATTTCTAATCTATAGGATTATAAGACACTAGATGTTTAGAACCAAAGGGTCTCTTAACTTGTTTCCATTGATTTGAACGTTCTAGAGGAGGTTCCAATGGTGATGTGGCCTTTTAATCTTTCATGAAGTGGTTGTCTTCATGGCATGACTTGCATTTAAAGGGAAATATATCATAATTAGGCTACTAGAGATGCATCCATTTATCTAGGTTGATATTGATGACTTTAGAAGGACCCTTTGCCAGATCTACTTCAAAAAAAATCCAAGCACATCCAAAAATACCCCTTTTTAAATATGATTTGTCAATATACTTCCCCACAACATTTTCTATGGCCTCTTCTGATTCATCACTCCAATAATGAAGGGACAAATGAGGGAGGTCATCCCACTTTTGGGTCAAAATCCAATGTCTAGTGGGTTAGATATATTCCCTAAGCTCGTTAAGTAGATACCATTGTGAAAAATCAAGTCTCTATATTATTTCAGTTCAAACAAGTAATTATAAAAGCCTCTACCATGAAGAAAATATGAATTTACATTTAACTAGAGTTATCCATTACATCTACACCCATTAATCCATAACCCAAGGAGAGGGCCATAATCTAGTGAATTGCCTAATAAAGGTGTGCTCAATGAAGGTGAGGGCTTTGAGACACAAATCAATAGGGGGAGTTTCACATCTAAAGTGACAATGACTTTCTTCGCAACCTAGGATGTAGGAGCTTTATGAGAGCATGGGACTAAAAGGCGAGGGCCTTGATAAAAAGGGAAGGGGATCTGAATGGGATTTTCCCACCAATGTCCATGGCCAAGAGGGCCGAGAAAAGTACTAGGAGCAGGTAGGGGGGGAGGGAGACATGCTACTTGCATTCTGAAGTAAGTAATGTAAACGTTAAAGGTGGTTTGGATTCTCTTTTAAAGGTTCATGCAATAGTGACTTTCATGTCATTCTCAACCAAGATTTTCTACTTTCTTACATAGATTGAGACTAATAATTTTGCAAACCATGTTACACCAACCTCTCACGCATTGATTTTACCAACAAAGTTATGTAAGAACCAATAAATCTATATAAATCATATCTAATTGTAAGGTCATTTTAAACTCAATTTTTTATTAAATCACAAAAGCATATCCATTCCAAAACAAAGAAAACATACACATGGATGCTACTCGTTTACACAATTCTAATAATACTATAACCATCGACTACACATTTTTATTTTATCTATATAAGTTATATTTTCTTACTTATAACTTCATATAAGTTATGATTAGCTTCTTTCTAATTTTTTTCCTACAACCATGGAATTTTTAACAATGTAAAATCACAATTAGATATTAAATATTGATAATAAAGAAAAATGCAATTTTACATCTAATAGAATTTACATTAAATTAAAAGAAGAAAAAAAAAAAACTAACTTTCACTAATATCTTTGAATTATTAAATTACTTTAGATTATCTTTATACTTATTTGGTTTAAAACATAAAAAAAAAACACGTAATTATACTATTTTGTACATTGAAAAGTGATGTTTGTTTCTTCCACTTAAAAAAATACAAGAATAAAGTTTAAATATGAACTAGTAGTATATTTATTATACACGATATGGAAACTGATTATGGTGGAAGACCCACTGTGGTATTTGGGTTAAGGACTTGCATAAATTCGTTACAATGATTTTATTTCTGAGTTTTTTAGAATCAGACTCGACCTAAAAAGTGCTTTTATGTATTATTATTTTAATATGTTATATCAAGAGTGAATTGCAGACAATGAAAGATAGAATTCAAGAAATGGAAAAACATAAACAATCAACCCAAGAAGGAGGGGTTGAAGAAAATCACAACTTGAGAGATAGGATAAAAGAGCTAGAAGAAAAACTAACCAACAATTTGACCCTCAGTAATATGGAAAACAAATTGGATATCAAACCCATCAAAGAGGAAATGAATAAGCTAATCGAATTGGACCATAAGCATAACGAAAGAGCCTTAAACCTCATAATTTTTGGTATAAAAGAACAACAAGAGGAGGATACACTAGCAATAGTAAAAGAAGAATTAAAAAATAAATCACAAATTGACACAACTTACCTCATAGAAGCAAAGAGGTTGGAAAAAATAATTGATCACAAAGATAGGTTGATCCGTGTCAAAGTAAGTTGTAATGACCATAAATATAACATACTTAGTAAATCTCCAAGCTTAAAAGGGTCAGGAATATTTATAAATAAAGACCTTATTCCCGAAGACCAAGTTGAATTAAGGAAGGAAGTTCAAAAGGTAAAAGAAGCCAGGAAAGAAGGAAAATGGGCAATAATTAGAAATCGAAAAGCTATTGTTAGGGATAGAGACCAGAAGGATAATAATAAATAGGAATTTTGGACACTTGGGATCCTTTTTTGGAATTGTCTTGGCTTTCCATGGCGTAAAGGTCTTATGATAAGTTGGATCCCAAGTGATATTGATATTATATGTCTAGCTTAAACTTGGGAGCATGAGGAGTCTAAGGTCCCTAACATGGAAGGATTTGTCTTGAGGTTGGCATGGAACAAAAAATCCCACCGTAGAGGGATAGGAGACATAGCTTGTTATATTAGAAAAAACATTTCTCCTCACATTCAACTTCATAAGATTGACCCTCTTAATCAATACATTTGGATAGAAATTTCAGACACCTATGCTAAAAAGATGTATATAGCAATTTGTTATCTTGCACTTATTAATTCTACTTTTTATAAGAAAATAACCTAGATAAAAATTGTCCCTATAATAATTCAGAACAAGATATTTATAATTTGAAAAATGAAGGTAATATCCTGCTGCTAGGAGACTATAATGCTAGGACTGCAACTAAACAAGCTACTATTTTAAGTGATGACTCCAACCATAATCCTTTATGGCTAGATGAGGACCTTTTTTTATCTAATAGCTACAAAATAAGCTCTGAAGACCTAATTGAGAATTTGTTTGGTACTGAGTTGGTTAATCTCTACAACTCTCAAGACCTAATAATTTTCAATGGAGTAATGAAGTGGCCAAACTCCAACCAAATGACTTGTATTCATGGGCTAGGTAGTAGTGTTGTAGATTATGTGATATATGAGATCCCCGTTTCCAACCAAATAACAACTGTTGACCTTTTAAATTACCATGATCCTGACTCTGATCATAAACCTTTAACCCTAACTCTAAAATTCTCCATGCATAGGAGCACCATTGAAGAGAATTCTAATAATCAAAGGAATTTGCGCTTTGACAAAAGTAAAGTTGACATTTTCTTAAAGGATTTAAATAGTAAATTAAACCTCCTAACTTATTAGGACAACATTGAAGAACTCTATCATAATTTTACAACTACCCTTTCCACTTCTATTAACAAGTTCTCTTTCGAGGTGTCCCATAAAAAGAATAATAGAAAAACCAACCCTTGGTATGATAAATAATGTAAAATTGCTAGGAAATCCATTAGGGATGTTTCTAATGAGCCCTTAAAACTGAATAAGATCAATACGTACAAAGCCCTAATTAAAAGGAAAAAAAGATACTATATCATTAAAAGGCAAGAGCAACTTTCACAACTATACAAGTTGGATCCTAAGAAGTTATGGAGCCAAATTTTAAAACGCAATACTAAAGAAAATAATAGGATTCCCTTAACGGACTAGAATTCCTACCCTTAAAATCTTTACGAGTTCCCTAATTCCATGGACACCATTCCTATTGTCCCTACAAAGGAAGAAATTTTTTCTTTAGATGACATAGAGTTCGGGGTTAAGCGGCTCGCAAATGGGAAAGCTAAGGACATTGAAGGCTACCAAGCTGAAATTTTTAAAATCGGAGGGCCAATCCTTATCCCTCACATACACACGCTCTTCAACTTAGCAGTCAAGCAGGGCTTCACTAAACCCTGGATGCAAGCCTCATTGTTCCTATTTTTAAAAATGGGGATAAAAACATTCCCTCTAATTATAGGACCATTATGATTAGCCTGATTTTAGCCAAGCTTTATGGAATTATTTTGGAAAAGAAGATTAGCATTTGGCTAGAAATTCATGGTAAAAAAGCTAAAGGACAGGCCGCGTTTAGGAGACATCATTCAACTATGGACCATCTTGTTACCTTTAGGACCATTGCAGAGGAGTTCCGCAATACTAAAACCAATCTTTTTTGTTGTTTTGTTGACTTTAGAAAAGCTTTTGACATGGTTCCTAGGAAAAACCTTTGGAAGAGGTTGGAAGAGATAAAAGTGCCTCTCGAGTTGAGGGTTGCTGCAATATGGATGTATGAGAACATTATTTCTAAGTTTAAAAACATTGAGGGCTGGTCAAAAGAGATTAACTGCAATATCGGAGTCAAACAAGGTTATCCCTTGTCCCCTACCCTTTTTGGCATATAGATTGATAAGTTAGAAGAATGCTTGGAAAAAATAGGTTGTGTTGGCCCTACTCTCACTGGTATAGTCATCAATCTTCTTCTTTATGCCGATGATATCGTTCTTATGGCAAGGAGTCCCCATGAGCTTGAAAACCAACTAAGAATCCTCAAGGACTTTTGCTCCAATATGGGTATGACTATTAATAATGATAAGACTAAGGTCATGATTATTAAATCCAATAAGATCCCTTATGATACCTTTGTATATGACAACAACAACTTGGAGGAAGTGACTTCATACAGATATCTTGGAATTGATATTCACCACAAACTCAATTGGAATTATAGCATTGAGAAAAGGATTATTGGGGGATGGAAAGCTTATTATGGGTTTGAAAACAATTGTAAATCAACTGATCTTTGGAGTTGGGATAAGAATAAACTCTTGTTTGAGACTCTTGTTACACCTGTTATTCTTTATGGATGTGAAGTCTGGGGCTGTAGTATCTCTCGTGAACCCTGGAGAAAGATAGAGCAAATCCAAAACAATTTTATGAGCTATAATATCAAAATTAAAGGAAATACGCTCTATCCCATCCTCCTCATAGAAACAAGCCTCTCCCCCATTGAGAGCATGGCTATGACTAGATACCTAATGTATAAGAACAAGTTAAACAACATGGAAGACAAGAGGCAACCTAAAATTGCTTCAAAATCAAGTCATAACCAACATCGACTCAAGCGAGGATGGCATAAAGATGCCCGGTCTTGGCTAAACTATTGGGGAATCATGGAAGAAACCATTTCGCAGAATAAAGATACTATTAAAAAAAAATGTCAAATCAAAATTTAAAGAAAAAATGTGGTGTGATAAAGAGTTAGAGGAAAAAAGATAATTAAGGCATTATAAAGATGTAATCAACCATAATCTAGAATATCAAAATTATCTATCTGTTTTGCCAACTGTAAAGAAAAAAATAAACATTGCTAAGATAAGAACAAATTCTCACGAGCTCCATAGTGAAACTGGGCATTGGTCAATTCCTAAAACGCCATGGGATGAAAGAGTGTGTAACCTTTGTGACACTAAGAAGGTTGAAGATGAAAAGCACTTTCTTTTAGATTGTCCAGCCTATACCCATTTTAGATCTCATTTTCAAAATATTGATCACACTACCAACCTTCCTAACCTCTTAACTCAACAAAAGTATGGTGATCTTGGAAAGCTTCTCTTAATGCTTTTCAAGCATAGAAACAAAATTCTAAAGAATCACAAGTAATCACTTATCGTCTTAAGGTCTGATAGACCAACTAGGTCTTCGTGGACGTTAATCATCATCATCATCATCATCATCATCAATTAAATTCATAATAAATTCATAATATTCTAAAACCATATAACTAAATTCATAATAAACTAAAAATATTTTGAATTTCAAAAATACCAATAAGCTTTGTTAATTATTTCAATAAAGATTATTCACACTAGGTTGATTTTTTTACAAATTGAAAATCTTATATTTAGTTGAATCTACACTTCAACATACTACACAGTTCCTGATTTTTTACAAATTGGAATCCAATTGAGTCTAGACATCAACATATTACACAGTTCCTGATTTGTTACAAATTCCTATTTTTTTACAAATTGAAGGTCTTATATCTAGTTAAGTCTTTACTTCAATATAGTGCACAGTTCCAAATAAAATTACATTCATGGTTAAAACCTAATCATCCACATAATGAGAACTATATATTAAGAAATAAATTAAGTATAAAGTAATAATGATAAAAAAAACACTACATATAAAATTAAAAACAATAATAAAAATTGAAATTTAATAAAAATAGTTATTAAACTTCATCAAACCTTTTTAAGAAGGAATTCATTCTGCTCACTTAAGATTCCTATTTACAATGTTACCAAAATATAAATTAAGTTATAAAAAGATAAACTCAAATATATTTCATCTTAAAAAAAATTGAAATCTCTATTGGTAAAATTAAAGTCCTAACCAACACTCAAAAAAATTATCTCTAAGAACAAAAGTAGAAAAATACATTAAAGTGTATAACAATATAACCTTAAATCCAAGAAAACCTACATTGTCATTGTAGATTTAGAACATGATAAAGTTTGTATGGTACCTTTATCAGAAGAAACTCTTATATGCTACTTTGTTGGTTGGGTCTTGCTTGAAACTACCTCTAGAAATAGGTCTGATAAGTTTGGTGGCCACATGGGTGGAGTTTTAAGCATACCCTAATGTGACCAAAGAGATTTTTTTATTATTTCAATTTCTAAGATGAAATTATAGCCATGTCCTTTTGATATGTAAAAGCAATTTGGTGCTGTTTGATCTATTGGATGAGTGGATTTCATATATCTAGACACCTATTTTTTATTGTCCATTGTGGCTAGTGTTTGTTGGAATAATATTGGAGACTAGGGTTTGCAAGCATTGACTAATAAACTACAATTTTATTCTAGCATCACCCGAACTAGTTTTGTAGGCGAAGATAGGTAGCAATCCATTGGAAGTGAAGATACCAAAAAAAAGATGCATTCTAAGATAAACCTATTTAGAGATCAAGAAATTTACTAACCATCTTATCCATGAACACAACATATCAAACATTGAATGAAGTGTAGAAAGCAAAAGAAGATTATGCATCATGATGTCATTAATCCATATGAAACATCAAATTTGAAATGGGCATCATATTATTAGATAAAGACTTCAATGCATAGCCAATCATGCAACAATCACAATTCAACACAAATCAAATACCCAAGTAGAATTACAACTGTATTAATTTATCCTTAAACTAGGCCACCTCCTCACCACATATACACACATGCTTGTGCAACTTGTGTGAACCCAAACTATTAAACTAACCTTTAGTCTACTCATCATTATCTCCAACAATAAGGTCTAGCCCTTGTCTTTTTCTTGATTTTTGCAGTGCAATCCATCAAAACCCCAAAATGCAAGCAAGGGCCACAATAGGTCCCAGATAACAAATTGCATCTCCTCATTGTTGCTCTTTTATGCTTGTTTTGTTGAAGTTCCCACTTCGGTTGCAATGATCCTCATTGTTGCTCTTTTATGCTTGTTTTGTTGAAGTTCCCACTTTTGTTGCAATGATCAAAGAAGTAGCTTTGAATTCCCAATGGCACAAAGAGGGAAGACTCTTGATATATCGAGAATATTGACATAATAGAATCTATTAGCACCACTTGTTCAATCAGATTGAACCATTCAGATCTGAGTTACACCATTTTGGATTTTATTTTCTACAAGATAGTCATTTAGTCTTCTACCTTTGGTTGTTGGAGGGCTATAAGGACCCCAAATATTTGAAAGAGAACTAATTACAAACCAAGGTGAATTCTAGCATCCCAGTGATTTGTGATTTCTTGGAGGGTTTGCATATTGGAATTGTAACCATAGATACTATATTTAGAACTATTTATCTTTCCTTCTTCTTTTTTCCATAGAAAATTGCACATTGTATTTATAATAATATAATCATTTTACTTTGGTTCTCATCACAGACTAGAAAACCAAGCATAACTAGTTTTATGTCCCACTTGGTTCCAACCAAAATTACAAAACACTTCATATTCGTAGAAAATCCGCAACCATAAATTAAAATCCATGCTCAAAACAGGAGAAGAAACAAAATAAGTTACAACTTTAAAAATATGATAGGTCCCTCATGACCTTCATTCCATTGACTGTAGGCGATATGACCCCTAGACATATATAGAGCCTTCTTTGACAATCCATCAACCTCCATATCTCTCTCTATAAATATGAGCGAAAGTGATAGACCTGAAAAAAGGAATTAAGTCACAAATTCTATCTTTCCATCCCTCAATATTAGCCACCTGTAATATGCCATTACCATTAAGCCAATTTATAACAGTCAATGAGTCCCCCATCACATGCAAATCGTGAATACCAAGACTTTTGGCTAGGATAATGGATGCCCAAGCTCCCATAAATTTCGCCTTTGAATTGGTCCCTGAGATAGAATTTAAAGTCCATCGGTATTCAACAAGATCACTTATTTTGAGAAGTCCTCCTGCTCCACATAGATCGCCATTGAGTTGAGAGGCCCCATCAAACCAAGCATGAGCTTTGTCTGCAGGAAGAAGGAAAGGTGAAAATCTTTTTGAAGAGACTAGAATTTTGATATGCGGCGAGCTCACAGATCATGTAGCAAGAAAAAAGATTCTATTCATTGATGGTGGTCTGTCTTCAAAAATTTTCTTGTTCCTATCCTTCCAAATAAACCATCATATGTAAGCAGCTAGCTCTCTAAGAGAATAGTTTTGAAGAGCCCAGTTTTGAAAGCATTCATTTACAGAAACTCCATTCCATCCAATAGCCAATTTTAGGCTCATTTTAACTCTCTCCCAAATTAACACTGTGAATGAGCAACTAACAAATAGATGCTGGCTCAACTCTTCTTTTTTTCTACACATATAACATAACCTGGGCACAGACCAACCCCTTCTCTGAAGATTTTTCCAAGTAAGAATCTTGTCCTCCAATAAGAGCCAAATAAATAGTTTTAAGTTTTAAAGGACAGTTCCACTTCCACAATTTCTTTCTCCATTCTATAACCTTTTTCAACCAAGACCTTTTTGAAAGAGTAGTGTAAACATTTCTCACGGAGAAATAACATCTTAACTCAACAAAAGCATGGTGATCTTGGAAATCTTCTCTTAATTCTTTTCGAGCACAGAAACAAAATTCTAAAGAATCACAAGTAATCACTTACCCTCTTAAGGTCTGATAGACCAATTTGGTCTTAGTGGACATTAATAATCATCATCATCATCATCATCATCATCTAACCAGGTAAGCTCATCATTCTTTTCATTTAGGACAATGCCAACATTCAAAACATGGTTTCTATAACTTTTCCACTCACAGCCAAGATCCCCCCAGTCCTAGCTCGATGCTATTAACCCAATTTTGTCCCAACAAGGTAAAAGAGAGAGGGAAACTTGCTTGATAAAGAAAATTATGTGTTTCATGTTTAATTCACTAATCGAATCCCCTGATAGTATGGAAGCACGTTCCATTCTAATAATGGTATCTCTCCCAATTATGATTGTTTTCCCTGATCCAGGAATCCACGCTAACCAATGGAGGATGACTGGTAAGGTATTTAATATGTTTTTGCACGACTATGAGCCAAAAGAAGTAAACCCCTCTGTCGACTGCAACCATGAGACCACAGGGACATGAGGAAAATACTTTTCTTTGATTACCCAATGCCAAATGCCCAACTTCATCAAGAGTCGGCCAATAAACTGGTAGACTTTCGAGCATTACTTTTATAAGAACTAAACGATCACCCAGGGTGAGTCATTTGTTACACCAAAGATTGATCCTTGACTCAAACCTGTCTACTAACCATTGCCAATCCATAGCTTTGTAGCTCCCTGTTTTCAGAAGGTATCCCAAATATTTGAAACCTGAATTGAGATCTTTACAAGGATAACTGAGAGCATCATTTAATCTTTGAAGGGATCCGGGGTCAACATCCGCGTACAAGAGAGTGGATTTTTGGATGTTTATGACCAATCCTGAAGCTCGACAAAAAAATTGAAGAATCTTTTGTATTTTTCCCATTCAGCTAAGGATGCTTTTGTCATAATGAGGATGTTTTTATCTTTCCTTGTGAAGCATCCAAATAACAATCAAAATAATCACTTGAAATCATTGGCGATCATTACCCAAGCTCCGACTAGCAAGAGTGTATAATCGATGAGTTAGGAGCGATCAATCGCCTTCACTCCTCTAAGGATTTTGACTCATGTTAGACATCCAAATATGCTTTCTATCTCTAGTTTTCAACCCAATGACTCAACAATAAAACATAAGCAAGGGAGTGACATAGAAACATTTCTGACATCGACTTGCCATTCAGTGAGGGGGGCATCCAATGCAAACTCTAATTCAATGAATGAATTGTTGATCAAATCCAAATTGTTGAAGGAATTCAAGGAGAAAGGAATGACACACTCTATCAAATGCATTTGACATATCTATTTTGAAAACCATAACTTTCTCATTCTTGCTCCAACTGGGACAAATGGCCTCCTACACTCTATTATGTTGTTACAAATATGTTACTAGAGAACAAAACCCCCTTGATTCTTTGAGATAGGTTTGGGCAGGGAATTGATCAATTTGTTGCCAAAGATTTTTGTCAACATTTTTTAAGAAGCGTTACAAAGAGATATTGGCATGAACCTAGCAAATGAAATCGGACTGTTTTCTTTTTGGATCAAAAGCCAAAACAGAGGAATTGATATCACCTTCCAGCATTGGTTTCAAACGAGATTCCTTTAATGATGTGCTAGCAAGCTCTWTATAAACATAGAGTGAGACCATCCAGCCCCAACGCCTTATCTGAGCSTAGMTCCCATATGGCCGGAATGACTTCTTCCTCTTCCATATGACGATTAAGGCCYTGATTCYCCTGTGTTGTCATTAGACTTGGGATTTCTTGGAGCATYTCTTGGGTAGATTCATCCATAGGCGGATCTTCCTTCAAATAAAAAGTTTTGAAATGATCATGGGATGCTTATTGGAGGCTTCGTATTGCATGACTCTTTCTTCGTATGCAAGAGTAATTTCTTGAATGTGAGTCCAAAGTTGATCATCCCGAGCTTGCTTATGAAAAAAGCGTGTGTTGCTGTCACTTGCCTTCACCCACCTCTATTTCAACCTCTAGTGTTATTCTTTGCATTAAGAGATGCATTACTTTTTACAATCTCTGTCTCTTCGGACTGTAGAGTTGGGTGATTTCATGATCTTTCATTGTTAATTGCAGGTCTTCTAATTGGGGTTGCAATCACTCCCTCTTCATACAGGGAGCTGAGGCATAGTTTAGCCCACGCCCTAAATTTCAGTTTAATGGCTCTTAGTTTTGATTCTCATATTGGTATCCTTAAATAGGAAGACACCATGCTTCTTCAATTATAGCCATGAACTCAGGGTCACTGAACCATAGACGATTGAAGAAAAAGAGAGTTGGTCCATAATCGATATCTAGGAGAAGGTCGAGGAGGATTGGTGTACGATTATAGATGTGGCCACGTAGGATGGAAGAGGATATATGGAGAGTTTCCAACAAAAGGAACCTTGAAGAAGAAATCAATCTAATCCTAGAATATGACCAAGGCCAAATCTCCAGTTTGTTCAAGTGTATTTTCCTTTATCTGTCCTAGGATTGAAAGGACCTCGATCTGAGAGAAAGTCGTCTAAACTTCACGAAGAGGGTCTTTAACAAAAGAGCTGCTTTGCTTTTCAGATAGAGCGAACCATGTTTAAGTCACCGGCAAGAATTCTGCATGAAGCTGGGAAAGGGTCTCCAAAGTCTCTTAAAGAAGCTCAACAATCCGTTTTTTCACGGAAGTCAACTAGACTATCAATGTTGAAGAGTTGAATATGCAAGGTCGGTTGATTTTTATAGACTAGAGTGAAAGCCCAATGTTGGGTGACATGAGAATGTTACGGATCTATCACAAAACGATCCTACAATGTACAAGTGCCTCGAGAGGCACCTCTCACACTTATCACTATTCTTGTATTTCATTTCCAAACCTTGGTAGCTGGTTAGAACATCTACTATGTTGGGAGCTTGAATTTGATTAAACTCATGATTGCTTCTAGTTTTACACCACCATCCATTTCCCTACAATTCTAGGAGACCACTTTTATTGCTTACTCGTTGAAGGTTTGACATGGCTGCCAAAGCATTTTCGAAAGTCGAGTATAATCCAAAATTATTTTCTTTGTTTGCCACACATTTTTTTATCTCCTCATCATTTCCATACTCTTATTGTTGAGCTTTCTTTTTAGTCAAAACACCACTTTGGGAAAGAGTAAGAGATGGAAGAAGGGGAGGGGACGACTCTAGGGTTCCAAGAGATGGGTTCAATAGGGAATCAAGGGAGAGGATGAAGGAGGGGAAGGATTGAATAGGCTAAGAACCAAAAGTACGAGGCTAGGGAGCTAAGGATTGACAAGTGGTGGGATTCGACGAATAAGTAGAGGACAAGGGGAGAGAAGGTGCACAAACATCAAGGCCAACCTACTTAAGGGTCGTGAACACTGAGAAATGGTTGGAGCTAGCAGGATTTTTCAATATCTAAGCTATAGGATTAGAAGACGTTAGATGTTTAGAACCAAAGGGTCACTTAACTTGTTTTCATTGATTTGAACATTCTAGAGGAGGTTCCAATGGGGATGTGGCCTTTGAATCTTTCATGAAGTGGTTGTCTTCATGGCATGACTTGCATTTAAAGGGAAATACCTCATAATTAGGATACTAGGGATGCATCCATTTATCTAGGGTGAGATTGATGACTTTAGAACGACCCTTGTCCAGATCTACTTCAAAACAAATCCAAGCACATCCAAACATACCCCTTTTTAAATCAGATTTGTCAATATACTTCTCCTCAACATTTTATTTGGCCTCCTCTGATTCATCACTCCAATAATGAAGGGACAAATGAGGGAGGGGGTCCCACTTTTGGGTCAAAATCCAATGTCTAGTGGGTTAGATATATTCCCCCAAGTCTGTGAAGTAGGGTCCATTGTGAAAAATCAGGTCTCTATATTCTTTGAGTTCAAACAAGTAATTATAAAAGCCTCTACCACAAAGAAAATATGAATTTACATTTAACTAGAGCTATACATTTCATCTACACCCATTGATCGATAACCCAAGTAGAGGGCCATAATCCAATGAATTGCCTAATAAAGGTGTGCTCAATCAAGGTGGGGGATTTGAGACACAAATCAATAGGGGAAAATTTCACATCTAAAGCGACAATGACTTTCTTCACAACCTAAGATGTAAGAGCTTTATAAGAGCATGGGATGAAAGGCGAGGGCATCGATAAAAAAGGAAGGTGATCCAAATGGGATTTCCCCACCAATGTCCATGGCCAAGAGGGCCGAGAAAAGTACTAGGAACAGGTAGGGGGGGAGGGAGACATGCTACTTGCATTATGAAGTAAGCAATGTAAACTTTAAAGGTGGTTTGGATTTTCTTTTAGAAGTTCATGCAATAGTGACTTTCATGTCATTCTCAACCAAGATTTTCTACTTTCTTACAGAGATCGAGACTTATAATTTTGCAAGCTATGTTACACCAACCTCTCACTAGTTGGTTTTACAAGCAAAGTTATGTAAGAACCAACAAATTTATATAAATCATATCTAATTGTAAAGTCATTTTAAATTCATTTTTTTATTAAATCACAAAAGCATATCTATTCCAAAACAAAGAAATCATACACATGGATGTTATTCTTTTACACAGTTCTAATATTACTATAACCATCCTCTACACATTTTTATTTTATTCATATAAGTTATATTTCCTTACTTGTAACTTCATATAAGTTATTTTTATTTTATTCATATAAGTTATGCTTAGCTTCTTTCCATTTTATTTTTTTCTACAACCTTACAATCATTGAATTATTAACAGTATAAATCACAATTAGATATTTAATATTGATAATAATGAAAAATTACAATTTTACATGAAATAGAATTCCAAAAAAACTAAACTTTCAATAATATCTTTAAATTATTTTACATTATATTTATACTTATTTTTTTTAAAACATAAAATAAAATATAAATAAATAAATAAAAATAATAATTATACTATTTTGTACATCAAAAATTGATGTTTGTTTCTTCCACTTAATAGAACAACAAGAATAAAGTTTAAATATGAACTAGTAATATATTTATTATACAAGATATGGAAACTGATTATGGTGGAAGACCTACTTTGGTATTTGGGTTATGGACTTGCATAAATTAGTTACAATGATTTTATTTCCGATTTTTTTAAGAATCTGACTGGAACTAAAAATAATGTATTATTGTTTTAATATACTATATTAATATAATTAAATTTATAATAAATTAATAATATTCTAAAAAAATATAATTAAATTCATAAAAAACTAAGAAATTAAGAATATATTTGAATTTAAAAAATATTAATAAGCTTTGTTAACTATTTCAATAAGGATTATTTACATGAAGTTGTTTTTTACAAATTGAAGACTTTATATTCAGTTGAGTCTAGACTTCAACATATTACATAGTTCTTGATTTTTTACAAATTGGAGGTCTTATATCCAGTTGAGTCTCTACTTCAACAAACTGCATAGTTCCAAATAAAATTATATCCATTGTTAAACGTAATCAAGTCTTCAATGTACTAAATAGTTCATGATTTTTTACAAATTGAGGGTCTTATATCCAGTTGAGTCTCTACTTCAACAAACTACACAATTTCAAATAAAATTACATCCATTATTAAAACCTAATAAAGTCTAGACTTCAACATACTACACAGTTCCTGATTTTTTATAAATTGGAGATCTTATATCCAATTGAGTCTCTACTTCAACAAACTGCACAGTTTCAAATAAAATTACATCCATTGTTAAAACCTAATCATCCACATATTGAGAACTATATATTAGAAAATACATTAAGTATAAACTAACAATAATAAATAAAACTACAAATAAAATTAAAAACAATAATAAAAAATAAAATTTAATAAAAATAGTTATTCAAACTTCATCTAACCTTTTTATGAAGGAATTCATTCTCTTGGCATAAGATTCCTATCTACAATGTTACCAAAAAAGAAATTAAGTTATAAAAAGATCAACTCATATATATTTTATTAAAAAAAGATGAAATCTCAACACTTATAATAAAAGTCCTAACCACCACTCAAAAAAGTTATTTCTAAGAACAAAAGTAAAAAAGTACATTAAAACTTATTCAAGTGTATAACAATATAACTTGAATCTAAGAAAACCTACATTGTCATTCTAGATTTAGAATATGATAAAGTTTGTATGGTACTTTTATAAGAAGAAACTCTTATAGGCTACTTTGTTGGTTGGGTTTAGCTTGAAACTTTCTCTAAAAATAGGTCTGTTAAGTTTGGTAGCCACCAGGGTGGAGTTTTAAGCATACCCTAATGTGATCAAAGAGATTTTTTTATTATTTCAATTTCTAATAAGGCTAATATGCATGAAATTATAACCATGTCCCTTGGATATGTAAAAGCAATTTGGTGCTGTTTGATCTATTGGATGAGTGGATTTCATCCATCTAGACACCTATTTTTGGCTAGTGTTTGTTGGCATAATCTTGGAGATTAGGGTTTGCAAGCATTGACCAATAAACTACAATTTTATTCTAGCATCACTAGAACTAGTTTTGTAGGAGAAGATATGTAACAATCCATTGGAAGAGAATGTATCACCTAAAAAGTGCATTTTAAGATAGACCTATTAGAGATCAAGAAATTTACTAACCATCGTATCCATGAACACAACATACCATACATTGAATGAAGTGTAAAAAGTAGAAGAAAATCATGCATCATGATGTCATTAATTCATATGAAACATCAAATTTGAAATGGGCACCATATTATTAGATAAAGACTTCAATGCATATCCAATCATATAACAATGTCAATTCAACACAAATTAAATCCCCAAATAGAATTACAACTGTATTAATTTATCCTTGTTACATTTTTTTGTCAAACTAGGCCATCTCCTTACCACATATATACACATGCTTGTGCAACTTGTGTGAACCCAAACTATTAAGCTAACCTTTAATCTACTCATCATTATCTCCAACAATAAGGTCTCGCCCTTGTCTTTTTCCTTGATTTTTGCAGTGCACCTCACCCAAACCCCAAAATGCAAGCAAGGACCACAATAGGTCCCAACCACACCCATTGGCTCATCCAAAGTCAAATACAGTGGCTAGCGCTGAATTGAATCTCCTCATTGTTTCTCTTTTATGCTTGTTTTGTTGAAGTTCCCACTTCAGTTGCAATGACCAAGGTGACCAAGGAAGTTGCTTTAAATCTTTAAAGGTGGTGAATTGAGCTTTTCAGTCTTAACAATCTTCTGCCTTCCTTCCTTCTCAACTTCATCCATTATGTCCGCGAATCCACTTTTCTTCTAGTTTGGCTCGCTTGTTTGGTCAATCACATGCTCGCTTATTTCTATTTCCTCTGTCCTTTTATGTGTTGATTCATTCTTCTAAGTTGTATCAATCAAGAGGTCCAAATTTTCCCTTGATATCAAACTCCAAGTCTGTTAGGCTTTCTCTTTCAGGGTTCTTAACAAAAAGTTTGACATGAACAACGGGTTTCTTCCTAGGAGCCATGACAATATAGGCAATGCTATTACCAACATGGAAAAGAAAAGTTTAGCACACAAAAAAACGAGCGTATGCAAAAAAAAATTTAAGGATTCTACTGTTAGTAGAATGCTTAAAGCTTGAATGAAAACTCCGACCTCAAATGCTTTTGTTAATGGTGAGCTTTTCTTAGCATTTTGATGAATAATAACCCAGACTATACTTCAAACACGGAATTCTACCATTTCAACAATCGTAACTGCTTTGAGATAAATGTAATCTATGTATTTATACAAATATCATAATTACTTTTATTCATAGTTGTCAATTGATGCGAGTTCATTAACTAATGCCACTAACTTTCATTAATTCTTTCAAAACCTCTTCTGGATTCAAGAGTTGTTTGAGGCGACTCACGAAATGGTTTCCCATACTATCATATGATAGTTCCACGTGTCCAGAAGCTATTTTGATTGTGGAGGCTCCTTTACCTTTTAACAAACTTATAACTCTCTCGCTCCAATACATCACAACCGTTGATCCTTATGCATTAGTTATCGTTCAATCACCATGATATTCTTGTTTGACCGTTATAACTAATTTGACTAGTGATTTCATATCGATGATGCCCATTCCTGGCATGAATTCCAACGTACTTCACACCATACCAGAGATTCGAGAATTGTTCCCCAATGCTCAAGTTTGCTCTTCCTTTTTTTCTTTTATGCAAGAAATTGTAGGTGCATCTACTTGTTGCATTAGCCACATTTTGTGGAGGAATGGATTTGTTCAACGATCATGACCAAGGGCATGATTGCACCCATTTTGGCATTTTTGCATCATCTGCCATGATAGCTGGCCACATTTACATGAGATGATCTCTAGTAGCATTGATTTTTCATGTTGTGTCTACCTAGGACACCCTCGACATGTCCTTCTTCATCGTTATTCTTCTCATTGCTCCTGCAACACATTCACCTATACTTGGAGACTGAAGTTCTTTGCCTTGGTCCTATGAAGATAAATGATGACCTCTATGGCTAGCTCTGCCTTGGTCCTATGAAGGTAAATGATGACCTCTATGGCTAGCTCTGTAATACAGGATGAACATATTGGAGCGTGATGCAAGAGCATCCCTAGGGTTTTGGCAATCTTCTACATCCAAAAATATGTTTAGTATAGTTTTTGTTTTATTTCAAGGTTTTTTGTGATTTTCAATAACAGAGGTCCAATATTTTGACATGCACCTTCATCTCTTGGATTCAAAAAATGATATCTTGATATGTTATATAGGAAATCTTCCTATACTTTCCCACCAACCAAATTTCAAGAGAAAAACATTGAGTTTTGGTACTGCACATATATCTAGAGACAACCCACAAAAATTTCTAGATTTCTGCAATAAGCAAGGGTTAGTGTTTTGACTGGAACACCTTCAATACTTGGATTTAGTTTAGGTTCTGGAATTGGACTTATTCCTTTACCCTCTCCAAAAATTTCATCAACAACCCTCTCCAAAAATTTCATAAAAAAATATGGAGATTAAAGGGTGAACGTAAGACAAACATAACCACTAAAAAAACCCCAAAAAATGCATTCTCTATGTTCATTTTTCCCAATTCTGGAATTGGACTTATTCCTTTATCCTCTCCAAAAATTTCATCAACAACCCTCTCCAAAAATTTCATAAAAAAATATGGAGATTAAAGGGTGAACGTAAGACAAACATAACCACTAAAAAAAACCCCAAAAATGCATTCTCTACGTTCATTTTTCCCAAATCAAACAACAATCCAAGGATTGCATTTTGTAATTAAAGGAGTGATTATTATATACTAATATATGTTATTAGTCAAACAAATGTTCTGATTATGTCAAGAAATGAAATGACTTGGGAATTAAATGGTCAGCCCCACATACTTTAAATACTTGAGAGTTTGATGTAACTTAAATACTTGAGAGTTTGATGTAATGAAGGCCTTTGGCTCTCCAGTGATTTGATATTTTGAAATTGTAATGAAGGCCTTTGGCTCTCCAGTGATTTGATATTTTGAAATTGTCGATAGTGTTGTCTGATGCAAAAATGTGTGCATAATCTCTATAAGTGTAATAGAGCCAAAAAGAATTGTCCAATTTAATAAAGTCTATTGATTTAATAAAGTTGTAAAGGCTATTATTAAATGTATTTGTTGTGTTCATAATTGAACAAGGTAGGTTGCAAAGCAACAAATCGCTGCGAAGTAGAGGAGCTTAGCAATCCCAGATTAAAGATTAAAGTGTCTTGTTGAATCAGCCAAAAGAATGCACATTGCTACTGCTTCTCCTAATCCAGTAACGCTAAAACACGATAGCAGCTGAGAATAATTATTACATCGTTGCCACAGACCGGACGGCACTGTCATTATAGCCATTTAAGTATATAATAAGTTAGATTGTTCACTATGGCCGCTCTCTTGTTGACTGCCTCCACATACATTTGACTACATTATTTCTAACTGATTTTTTTGACTTCCTTTTAAATCTCGCCTTTCCTGGATTATTCCATAATCTCATGTATGGTGAATATTGACCTAGCAATCATCGATTTTATTTGTCTGTTGTTCAGTTCATACAATATATGCCATGTTACTTTGTATTAAAAAAGCTACATATGACTATGGAAAAGTAAGTTGAGCAATATGAACCATATTTTTTACAACAAACCCTAAATTATATTATAGGGAAGACTAAAATGTTTAAAACTGAAAATAAATTCAACAATATAGAAGATTTAGTTTTCAAGCCTAGAACTATTTAAATTTAAATTCTAATATCTAATCTATTAATGGGAGACGTTTAAATCCGTATCAGTGGTTAATATATTCGAACTACAGGATTTGAACAACTACGGATTAGTTTTTAGGTTATCAAAGCTTGGATACAAAAACAATTTATAGTAAGGAGAATATGCGCACTTAATATGACCGCGTAGAAATTATAACTGATAGCTGAATCTAATAGCTGAGAGATTTAGACTAAGTGCGCACTTAATATCAGTGCAGATTCGGATATCAGAGTTAAATTAATTATGGTTGTGTTGGGCAGATGCTACAAATGCTCTTTAAACGATAAATATAGATTTATTATTGTAAGAAACAACAAAGTTGTTGGGCCAGATAAATGGTAACTGTAAAATAATGATAAAGTAAAACAATAGTCACACTCAATCGCCAGGAAAACGGTGGGAAATTACTTTGAATAGTAATCCATCATTACTTCGATATTGAAAATGCTTGGGAAGATGCTACAAATACTCTTTAAACGACGAAAAAAGATTTATTATTGTAAGAAACAACAAAGTTGTTGAGCCAGATGGAGAGTCTCGTCCATAGAGTCGTTTTTTAAAGCATTTGTTTTAAATCACTCTCTGGGCAAACACATACAGCAAGCATGCAATGCTTAACAACGTGTCCATTGAGACTGGAATGGAAAATTCTGGGAACGAGGTAAACTCGATCTCCCACTAGGCTTGGATCCGAACTCGGGCAAGGTAGCATAGGGCTGGAGCTCGGATCACACCAGAAACGGTGGAGTGGATCGGTCTCTCTATCACCCGCCTTGTAACCCACCCTTTCTACAAAGTGGGTTTTCTTTATAATGAGTTTTCTTTGGTTTTGATAAAACAAAATAGCGGGAATGATAGATCGAATAATGCCCTTCTAACCAGCTCAATTGATTCGTTGCCTATGCCGGAGGAGGAGGAATTACCGAATAGTACATGAATCAGGAGATAGTGCTATAGGTGAATGAGATTTTTGCTAATATAGAGTTGGCTTTGCTTCTGTTTGCTGAAACATAATAAACTGAAGATCCTATAAGCGAATCACTTTGGACAGCGCTTGTACTTTTTTGAATGATAGGCATTACGTCTTGGACTGTATGGTAGGTGTTCACCGATGGGCATTCGTGTTAAATATATTGTAACCTCAACAGTATGACCGTACACTGCCAGCTGTACTGGACAGTTGTACTTTCTATTTTTGTCTTGCTTGAGCATATATAGCTCAACCATCTTACATTGTAAGTGTGATCTTCTGAGTTCTGTACTTCTTCATACATTTGAATAT
>ML803533.1:93081-146021 GCA_009831015.1 Picea engelmannii
AACACCTCATTCCCCCTTGGAAGCGTGTGGGCCTTCCTTGGAAGCGCCTGTGAAGCGCCCTCCGAAGCGCGCTCCAGAAATTTGGGAGCGCGCTTCCAAATTTCTGAAGCGCGCTTCGGAGGGGGACGCTTCAGAAATGGCAGTAATCGTTCCTCAGAGCCCCGAAGCGCGCTTCCAAAAATTGAGTCGCGCTTCAGAGGGCGCTTCCAGGACGCACCCGCCCGGATCGAGCTTCGGGGCTTCGAAGCGGGGGGGGGAAGCTTCCGGTAACCCTGGTATCAGTTGCCTGTATGGCATGGAGTTGGGCAAAAACGCCAGAATGACCTTTTTTGAACAGCTTTTCCATGCGATGGGAACTAATGATCTTAGGTGAACTGGTGGTGATGCCTTGGAACTTATATTTTTGGCCCTCCTGGTCGAATTGCATGGTTAATTCCTTGAAATCCATGAGAATGGGACCCAAAGTCCTTAGCCAGTCTGCACCCAACACAATGTCACAACCACCCATGTCAATAGAAAACATATGATATTTCAGGTGGTAGTCACCAATTTGGAGACACACATTTTCACAACACCCTCCACATTTCATGGAGCCGTCATTGGCAATCATAATTTCAAAATTAATGACTGCATGGATATAACAATGAGGCTTTTGGGAAATGCGGCGATGAATAAAATTATGTGTGCTTCCACTATCAACAAGAATGATGATCTTCCTATGCTTGATGTAACCAATTAGCTTGAGGGTTTGGGGAACAAAGAAGCGAGTGAAAGCATTTAGGGAAATGACTCGTTCTACTTCGAGAGGATCTGAGGGAGGGGTTATGTACATGGTTTCAGGGGACTCAGACACAAGTGGAGTTTCAACATCCTCTTCTGAAACATCCTCTGAGATGGCGATAAAAAGATTTTGTTCCTTACACTTGTGGCCTAGAAAATATTGGTCATCACAATTATAACAAAGGCCTTTGAGTTGGCATTCATCTGTTTCGGCCCTGATCAATTTTTGGATCTTTAATAGAGTGGAAGGAGGAGTGAGATTTACTGGTTTAGTGCGAGGAAAAAATGGGGATTTCCGGTTTTGAGAAGAGACAACCTATTGTGCTTCCTTTATGTGAATTTGATTGCCAACCATCAAGTACTCCATCAAAGGGTAGACATTGAGTACTGGGTCCAATGAAATCCACTACCCATTTGTCAAAGGGTTATAATGTGTTTACTAGGTGCAACTAGATGTCTCATATTGGTGTAACGATCACCCAAGCCTCTCACAAACATCACAAATCTTAGAAAACTCATTTGCATCTTGATACACTACAAAAAACCATAGTCCTACTCACAAGCTCTTGTGTGTTGTCCTTTTTCCATTGTTATGGAATTCTACAATCCCAAAGAATATCCATGCATTCTTGATCCATGACACAACACCTAATAATTCCATCTATGTCCAACTTGTATAATAATCCTACGATTGGTGTATACTATGTTGCTTTCATGCTGAGCTATTTCTTGGGTTACAATATACCCTTTTGGCACTTGACCTGATGTCTAAAACAATGCAATCACTTAGAGGTGGTTTAGAATAGTTGTGATACATAACAAGCTAGATCTAGTAATTGGTCATTTACTGATCCTCCTAAGTCCCCCAACACCATGTGAAACAAACAATCCAACCCAACATTGTGCTTCTTGGGCTTCATGATGACTTCAAAGTTGAATTCTTGAAAACACAACAACTATCTTCGCTCATGACCTCTAGCAATGTCTTGTTCACTAAATACTTCAAGGTTGATTGATCCATGCAAAATTTAAATTGGCCTCCCAATAGGAAGTGAGGAAACCTCTATAGCACATATATCATTGCGAAACCTTCTTGTTCAATCATTGTATAATTCCTTTCAACTTGTAACAATTTTCTAGTTGCAAAGTGAATAGGATGATCTAGTTCTCCTACTCCAAATTTCTATAAAATGGCTTGAAGTGTAACTCCACCCACCATAAATGTGGAATTCCACTGACTAGTTCAAAAATACCAAGATTAGGGTGCTTCTCATCTTCTTCTTCAATAGGTTGGACTTGTCACACTCATGTATCCACACAAATTATTATGTCTTCTTAATTAGTTTTTCGAGTGGTGCTTGAATGTTTGACATATGTCACTCCTTTAACTATTTATACCCCTCAATTCCTCTTTATAAACCCTCTCATATTTTTTTGAACTCCTATATATTTGAAAACTCTAATTTGTAAGTAGACACTCAGATTAGTGGTTTTTATCTTCACCTCTCTCAAGCCATGTTGACCACCTATTTCGACTAGGGGTTAACTTCATGTACCATGAAGATATGTACCTTGTGGTATGACAAGTTTGAAGGATTTTGGCTCAACAAGGCAATTCGACCCCCAACACCTTTTTGTATTCGAAATGTCCACTCCCCTGCGTGGGATAATAATGTAATATGTTAGCATGAGTCATTTTTTTAAGTTAGTTTCCTAGGATTTTATCATTAGGGAAGTCCTTTCATCGAGTGTTTTTTTTCCTCAGGTAATGAATCTTGCTTACCGACGATTTTAATTATCCTTGAGTTTTCACTCAAATAATCCTCCAAAGTGGTGAAATGAATTATAATGGCCAATCCCAGAGGGTGAATAGGGTTCAGAAGTGTTGTATATGGCCAAGATAGACATATCCTAGAGTCTTGGGGAATTCCGTTAAGTTTTGATAAGATTTTTAATAATTAAAATTTCCAAAAATTGAGAATTTTTAATTATTTTTTATATAAAATGTAAAAAATTGGTCCTTGGGGATATTGTATAGGGGTATGGGTACTCAAATCAAATGTATTATGACCCCCTACACCCTTGGACCAAGTTTCAACTTAATTGGACAAGTTTTGCTAGGTCAATGTCCATGAGGAGTCCAAGTTAGTCAGAAACGAAACCAACATTTAATTGGCTAAGGTAAAAATAACAAATTTTGTAAAAATGACTAAAGTCATGGAAAAGGAGGGGAAATGATTCCTAAAGTCATTCCTAAGTTAGGAAAACGTTCTAAAGTGAAAGAGGACCCCCCCAAGAAAAGTTCCAAGCATTTGTTGGGTCCCCCTAAGGGGAAGTGCCACCCCCTCTTCTTGAACCTTAGAAAATAAACAAATTGAAGTGTTGGAGAGGGGCCCCACACCTTGGGCGCCCCCCCTTGGTGCTAGGTTAGAGGTTTAAACAACTAGAAAGGGGGAACCACCCCCTCAGAACTCACACCTCTCTCCTAAAGTGCGCCCCTCTCTCCTATGAGTGGAGCCCCATCTTGCATGGATGCCACTTGTAAAGCATGCAAGAGGGATCTACCTTGCCTTCCTCCCTTAAAAGAAAGGCCTCCCCTCCTCTTTTCTCCATCTATTTTAAGAGAAAGTCTATGCTGCCTAAATTTCTCCCCTTCTCTTCTTTCTCTCTCCCATTCTTTCATTGTAAATCTTGTTGCAAGTATTTGCAACAACATTTTGTGAATAATAAAAGAAGCTTTGGAGGATCTCTTGTGTGCATTGGGAGTATTCTTGGTGCTGTTACATGGTATTTTCTTTCAGGTGATATTGTTGCATTCTACTTTGGTATTTCTTGCTTGCATTAGCTTAACTTGTAGACCCAAGCAAAGTATTTTAGCTTAGTTGTTTCTTTTAAGTTTGGAAAGTGTTTTGCAAGATTTTTAGATGCACTCACCTCTTTGTTGTATTGTGTAGCAATAATTTATTCATTTGGAAGTCACCAAAGGCTTGGAGGAGCTAATTTCAGATCTGAAAATTCACTCATTCAACCATCCAAGGCTTCTATTATTTTTCTGTTATCATTTCCAACCTTTCCTCTTACTTTCAAGCACTTCTTTGGTCTGAAACTGTCATTTAAACTTCATTTTCAAGTTAAGAATTTTACCTTTTAATTTTTGTTTTATGTACTAACAAAAATTAATAGTTTCTAAGTGTTTTGTAGCATTTTCCAGCAAACAAAGCTTGTTGTTTTATGCAGGTTCTTGCCAGGTTAAGGGAAGGTGTTGCTCTTTTTTGCCCCAAAAGACTCAAGGAAGAATCCAAGAGTGTGGGTACCAAACCCCCTTCCATTTCTCATCTTCTAAAGCATTGTAAGCATCCCAAGAGTCTCTTGGGCTTGCATTCTCATTTCTAAATTCAAAAATCTGATATTGTAATTTAGCTTTGGTTTTTGCCCACACCTTGCATAGTGATTGGCATTGCCATCCATGCAAAATTGTGAAGGCTAGAGTAGACTTTAATTTTGTGTTTACTTATTATTGCTTGCCCCACTTCTCCCATAAAGAGAAGGTTGCATGGCCAGTAGCACTTTTCCTTTCAATTTGTTTTTATTTCACCCACCTTGGCACAAAATCGGTAGGCTTGTCTTCCACATTGTGCCATTGTTGTGAAGTTGTGAAGTTATTTATTTTTTCCCACCTTTGTCCTTAGGGAAAAGTTGTGTGGCTAGCCATTGTTGTATTTAATTTTCAAGTCATTTCATTTATTCAATTTCACCCACACCTTGCATTATGTTTGGCTTTGCCACCCTTGAAATATCATAAAGGCTAGTGTAGTTTCTTTATTTGCAACGTAATTGAATTGGTGCCCCACCTTCTACCCTGTATTCCCTCCCCTTGCCAATTTGTAGATCTTGGGTAACTAAGAAACGGAAAAAGGACCGTGTGGCTAGACTAATTAGGCACTCAATCCATTTATTGTTTCAACAACCAAAACAGGGTGACTTGGGAGGCTAGAACGGGTTGAAGACAAGGACGGTTTCACAGCACTACGTGTCCCCCTTGTTGATTTCCCAAGCATTCTAGATTTGACCTGTGGAGCTAGGGAAGAGCCTTGTTTGTTCTTCTTCTTGAACACCCAACACTTTGTTTTGGTTGAAGGGATAAAGATTTGGGATAGTCACATAGCTTAGGATTGCAACAATTCACACTTAATCCCCTAAGCTCAAGAGATACCTAAAACTTACTAAAATCAACCAACACAACTTTCACAACAATTGCATTTCAAGTTTATCTATTCAATTTCAAAGCAATCTTACTTTCCAAGTTGTGTAATTTACTTTCCAAGCAAATTTATTGTTTCAAGTAATTTACTTTTCAACAAGTTCTTTAATTGTGGATATTTATATGTACTAAAGCATTTCTATTATTGGTTACAAGTATTCTTTATTCATTTGGAAATAAGTATCTAAAGTTAAAAGATCATTTCATTGTGTAGATATTCCATGTTTTATTTTGAGTTTTAGATATATCTTTGATGTGCATATCTCGATAAGTGGATTTTGGGTATTTTTAGGAACTAGTCTATTTGTTGTATTGCAAAAGAAAAGGCTTGTCTGTCATTATAATAATTGCATTTGCACTGTTTGCTTGTCATTGGGTTGGGTCTCCCTAATTTAAAACCAAATTAACTCCTAGATCATTAATTAAAATTTAACATAGTTAAATAGGGTCTACCCCCCTTGGCTTCCCTAGGAGTGAGCCTAGACGGAAGAGGTCCGGATCGAGGTGATTGTGGGTTTGGACTTAGGCTTGCGCCTCCAAGGACACACCAAGTGGGCTGGAAACTTCTCTGCATTTGAGGTGTGTATAAGGACGGTAACAAGCCCCTAGGACTACTTGCACTTGTCATCTTCGTCCCCTCTACAAGAACCTTTGTCTAGCTTGTCTCCAAACTTGCATGATTAATTAATTCCTCCTAAAGCATATTCATTGACATAAATACATTAATATCGTGGATTTCAACCCTACAACCTCAAGGGATGTTCCATCACACCTAAGGAAAGGGAGGTATCATAGGGCACCAAATCTCTCTACTCTACATATTTCATTAATTAATATTTATAGTAGTAGATCTAGGGTTTATTGTTTATATTGCATATCTATAATATCTTTGTATTAGAGATTGATGCAAATATTCTCTTAGGGGTATTTGGAGGTGAGTGTGTATGTCATTCTAGGAAGTAGATCCTCTTCATCCTAACGAGCATTATCATATACAATATCTTGTTTCATGTGAGTTTTTTCCCTCCTCTTTCATTTCTAGCATTAGGGTTTCTGCCTAATTAAAATAATTGTCAATTAATTAACTTGAATTACTTACGTTTTGTTCCTTAATTAATTCATCAATTAAAATTGATCTAAAACCTAATAAAATTCCCAATCACCTACACATTAGGTTATCATTAACAATATTGTAAGCCCTTAATTAATCTATCAATTTCCCCTCTCATTTTCACCCTTTTTCGCCTTACACTATGGTTTCTCAATTTATCCCTAAAATCAAGTGGCAACTCCACTCTCCACTTTCCCCCTTTTAGTAGTGTGTGTGCTTGGGTGATCTCCCAACCCTACCCTACCCTCATTCCTCATGTGGTAGCACAAATCTGTTCATTTGCTACATTTTAGTAACTCCACTAGACAGTTACCATCAATCCTTCCCCCTCTTGGAGGAAATATTTCTCTACTTTTTCCCTCTTCAAAACCTATTACCACCATAGGGGGTATTCTGTTCTTAGTTTTCAAAAGAGGGAAGGTGCATTTTATCCCCATCTCACTCTTTTCAAGGCTAATCATGAAGAAACCCCCTCTCTAGCTCTCTACCTCTCTACGATCTAAGGCAACGAGGTTAGAAGTTGACATGTCAAGTTATGTGGTTTCTTATGATCCCCTTATCTAGCCTCATCATTTGAGATACATACATTGTGCCAAAATAGACTTCCCTAAAGGTCTGAACCATTTCCAAGGTTATTTTTTATGGCCTCATAGCCCCCTTTACTTGGGTAATCCCCATCCTCCTACTCACAAAGAAGGGGGACAATCCCCTTATGACTCAGAACAAGGAGAAAGTTCTCACAACCCACCATGGGAATTCTTTGTCTAAGAAAATCCTATCCTCCACCCTTCTAGAGACCCTTCCAAAGTTGGATGAGCCCTCCTACCCTCCATCTCCTAGGTGGTATCTCCATCCACAAGTCAAGGTCCAAGCTAGACTTGTATTCCTCCCACTATCACACTTTTGTCCTTGGATCCTGAAAAATCAAATAATTCTATAATGGAAACACATAATTTTCCTTGGACACTAATTCATATAACCCAGGTATACATACAACCATGTCAATATCAACCTCTAATCACATCAAATATTATCCAAGTAAATCCCAACATTTGGTAGGACCCCTGCCCCAAACAAGTGTTCATGAAACAATCCCTCCATGTGTCAACCAATTTGTAATACCCCTAAGCCGAACCCCAGTTGAAATGTAATTATAAGTATGTGTGTAGGTTGGTGAGCCATGAACCTATTTTGGCCAAAGGGCCTGTTTTGTATTGTGTATTTTCACTTGGAAATTAATGAAAGAAAACACGACTACATGCAGACCATCTTGAAAAGAAGAGTAAAGGGGTTAAACTCCACTAGAATGGGAAAGGGGGGCTAAGAGTCTAGAAAAAAGAGCTAAGCTAAGGGGTCTTAAGCCAAAAAATAATATTTTATCAATAATCCTAAATATAAAGTCTAAAGTAGGGGATACTGCATTTTATCCTGAGTCCCTATGAGGAAACATATCACCATGTGAGGGAACCATGTGTGGCCCATGCAGTGTCCAACATGACAAGTGTCAAGTTGGGAACATGCACATACATTTTGGGGACTTTAGCTTATTCATCCACGATTCAATTATTATTCACCCACCTTACCTAGTTGCTCTCATTGAAACTTTCATGCTATCATTATTGTCCCTATACCTATACCAGAGAGAGCGTAGGATTCAACTAAAGAGCACTAAGAGGGAATTGCTGGGAGAAGCAAAAGAGGCAGGTCGTTATGCATGTGTGCATTCTCTCCAGGTGAGAGAATTGCAAAGATGAAGAGGGGGGTTGTCAAGACCGTGTGCATTCTCTCCAAGTGAGAAAATTGCAAGGAATTTGATTCCTGTTATCGCTCAGTTTGTAGTTAGGTCAAATAGCTGAAGGGTAAAGGTCAAACTGGCGTAAAAGGAGCTTCCCCACCCACTGTCACCTCGATGGGGGATCTTTCTATTTAGGGTGGCTAAACCCAAGGGAGACGTCCCTGGCAATCTGGGGTTTTGAAAGGCAAAGGGTTAAAGGATCAATGGCGAGTTTTCCCTTTCACAGATTACCGCCAAGAAAATAGTCAAAATGAAGATACACAATAGAGGAGGAACCTGTTTGCGAGACAAGGCAACAATAACACTAATACTGATCAAAATCTAGACCAGGGGGCAAAATTTTGCTCAATTTTCAAAGTGCTCGGAATGCGATGAAAACGGTGCCATTGTGTCCGTCTCGTCTTCCTGATTCCGGCGGTATATTTACTTTCTCAAATGGAGTCCGTATGGAGAAGATATCGCGATCTGTTCGTCGAGCCAAACAGGAAAAAAATTTGATGCTGATTGTACCTGTCCATACAGTCCATACAGAACACGTGGCAGGTCCGTACAGGACACGTAGAGATGACGTGGCGATTTGTGATTGGCAGATGTTCGACGAATGATGACGCGACACGTGGCATGTTTTGGGCATATGGTAAGGTGCCATGTGGCCCAGTCACGGGCTGCCACGTGGCACCTCGGTTTTGTCAATATGGTTGTTTCAAAAGTTTTATAGAGTCCGGGGAATTCGAACCCCGGACCTCCCCACCGGCTATGCCTTAACAAATTACGCCCAACCATTACACCGCCAGTCATTTCTTATTATATGTCTGCATTTGATTTTATTTAAAATTGACAAATGTAATTTTTGGCAGGGGGGGGTCGGGCCGGGGCTTAGCCCCGACCCCCGGTTCTATGTATTGTATGGGATCATACGATATGCGGGCACGAATGTAAACAGTTGGGCGCGGGTTTGTAAAGCCCACGATTATGTAACAAGTCATGTGACCACCGTTTTTGAAATGGCGCGGGGGGAAGTATTGTAAACGACCCACGGTTTCATTACTTTACCATATAACATTGTATTACAATATAAATGCCCGCGAGTTTATATATAACCCATGGTCCTATTATACAACACATGTAACCATGTTATATGCGCGGTGGTTGGCGCGGGGTTTATATTACTTTAAGCCACGGTTTTTATTTCAAAGTATGTGACCGTAATGTGTGCGGTTGTAACCGTTGGAGCGCACGAGAGTAGTTACACGGTTTTATAACCGTTAAGCCCTTTTATTTATAGCGCGAGGTCACATGGTGACCATATGTTAGTGGTCTAGGCAGTTAGGGGCTGGAGGCGCCCTAACCGTCCTACAGTTTGGACCGTTTTTTGGAACTGCTCGGTGCCAGGTTTTAACGTGCATTTTGGTGCGTGCTCTTGGTTCATGCACACAGAGGTGCGTTTTGGCGAACCAATTTCAGAAAACTTGAAGGAGGAAAATGGAGGAGGCCTAACTTCTTCATCGTTTGGCCGATTGAGGTGCCGTAAAAGCCCAGCTAGGGGTTTTTGGACGTCCTGGATCCATTGGTGTTGTTATCAAGGCCATTTGAAGACTTCTTCTGCAAGTGTTTTCACCATTGAAGTTTCAGCAAGCTCCAGGGAGCTTGAAGCCCTCATTGATGGAGGACATGGTTTGGTGAGCCTATGTTTGTTTTCTGAGATTGAATAATCATTTTTGGCTAATTGTTATGCTCTGAACACATTGGGATAGGTTTCAGAGACTTTTGAGGACTTTTACAGGTGTTTTTGCCAAAGAGAAGCTCAAGGAAGCTTATGGCCACATGTAGAAGAGGTCATGCCCGGATGAGCCATGATCTGTTTTCAGAGTTTTATTAGTCATTTTTGGGGTTTTTATGTGTTCTGATCTCAATGGTACAGTCTGTTTTTCCATTGGAGTTGAACAGCAGCTTGTAAAAGAACTTTTGACTAATTAATCCCAGAGAGCCAAGTCCATTGATGGAGGCTCAAGGAGATGTAGCCCGGAGGGGGGTGAACTCCTTTATCATGTTGTGATTGTTCTGAGTTTGATGGTTTATTTGATGCAAGTTATGTTGCTGTGTATTTATTGAAAGTACATATTTAACCATTTAAAAGAACATATCCTCACACATAAGCATTTACAAGAAGATACATAAACTTAACACATAAGTTTTATCTTGCATATTTATACACATGAAGCAAGGTCATGTAAAGTTTATTTTAATGAAGTAGAGGGTGCTTGCATAGCATAACAAGTCAGCCTTCTATTTTCAGATCAAATACATGCACAGTGGTTAATACTTCATTAATCAATGACTATCAATAATATATATGAGCACATACAACAGTAATTATTGATGAAGTCAATGATTGCAATAATGACAATGGATTATAATCTTACTTCTCAATAAATACCAGAATGATATAGCATCCAAAAGGAAAGATTAATCCTTTAATTAACACAATGCATTAAATATCATTAAATGCTCATATATAACAGGCTTGCTGCATCACTAGGTTAGAGATGACGTCAACTATTATTAGGGTTAGTTCGATAGATAAGGAGATCAACGTTTTGCAAATAGGCCAATGAAATTTATCAACACATCAATGTCTATTATCAGATAACTAAGCCACAACGTTTCTATCAACCAAGAGCTCAAACAAGGCATGACGTCATCATCATTTTTAGGGTTAGTAGACGTTAGGGTTAGTTAGGGTTTCAGATTTAAGAGTTTTGAAAAAGTTTTTTTGGCACCACAAGCTCAACGTTGGAGAGATAGACTAGTGCCTTAGGGTATTATGGAGTTAGAAACAAGGGCAAGATCTCGGGAGAATCAAAATTTAAGGACTGAAGAGTTAGGTTCTATGGTGCTGCAATGGCAGGGCCCTAGAATCAAAACCCTAAGGGGAGAAGGCTCATTCTAGTGTTGCTTAAGCAAGGCCTCATGCTCCTCCCTCTTTCCTCAAATATCCTTGGCAAAACGGCTAGCTTTAAAACACAAATCTAAGGGTGAAAGGTGTTGCAAGAGCAAGGCCCTTCAAACCCTAAAAGTCAAAACTCTAGGTGTAGAATCAACTAGACCTACGACGTCTTATTTCTTAAATTTGTATTCAAAAGCTAACTCAGAAAAAGGATGACTAGTGTAGTAACGACTAGGCTAAATCCTCCTTAATCAATGGCTAAAACAAGTTTCTCACTCATGGGGACATATAGCAAGGACCTACTTGTGTGCTTGCTACCTAGGGTTTCAAGATTAAGCAATATAATAGCAATGTAACAATAAATGCAAGAGATTTAACCTACAACCATTCAATTAAGAAGTTTTGCATGAAAAATGCACTTACAAATCATGAAGAGAGCTTATCAAACCCTAGTTGTAAACCTTCCAATGAGAGAGAACACCATAACATGCCAAGAACAATTCTCCACAAGAGTTGCGCCTCACTTCCAAGAGCAATAATACCAAGACAAAGACAAAAATGTCTCTCCCAAGAGAGTGAGTTGTGTTATGTCAAAATGAGAGGCAACGTCCTTTATTTATATCATCCAAATGACCTTTAATTTTAAAATTAGGTCATTAAAACAACCGACAAGGCTGACTTTCAATTTTACACTGTTTTTTACATTAAATGCTAAGAAATGTCATAATATGAGCTAAAAAGGAAACGTCAGGCCCCTCTGAGGGAGATGTTGGCCCTTTTTGGGCAAGCTCGGCATCCAGGAAGTAGAACGTTGGCCCTTTTAGGGCTCCTGCAAGCTGCCACGCGTGCCAAATGATCCCATCACACTGCCACATGCTCCAGAAACATCCAGCTACCTCAGGTGATGTCCTGTCCATCAAAAGCACTCGTCCCATCTGCAGTGGGTTATCCCCCCTAGGCCGGGCTCTGCCAAAATGTCCTGGGTAGGGACGTCCTTCTTCTTTCTCGTGCAATGGCTCATCACAACGTTGTCAAGTCTCTGCCATCCCAGCAACCATCTGACGGGCTCTTCAGCCCCATGGAGGTCTGAGCTAATCATATCCCCATGTGTACCGGTCCTCTGGTACCTGTCCGTCAGGCATGGTCCTGCACATCAAAAACTACGCCCTCCATGGGCTCATCAGTCCTCGGGATCATAGCAATGTCAATCATATTTCATCATTAAATTTATCAAATACATGCATGAAATCCCTAACATATCATCTAAGAGCTCAAAGACATTACACATATCTACTATACAAAGCTGAAGAAACCAACAGAATAACCTATTGGGCTAATACCCACAAGAAAGGGAAAGTTTCCTCAGAGGATCATTCAAGCCATGTTTTATGAGGTGATATGGTCTAGGGATGTCCAGTCCTAGTAAGACCAAGGGCAGGTGTTGTCTGTGGGTGCCTTTGTAGGAGGTGAGTTGTACCCGTCGTGGATGCATTTTTTCCAAGCCCCTTTATTGCCTTTATTTTTCATTTATTCTTTTCTTTCTTTTTTACTTCAAGGTATGACCAGAGGACACTGCCTTGGCGTGTTGACCAGAGATGACAGTGTTACCCACTGGTATTTTCGCAGAAATGATAAGGTTGGCTCGTGATGAGACCCCCTTACAAAGTGTAACCCTCAAAGGTCATCCTAATGGCCGGACTAGGGGAATGGGATGGATGAATGGGAGATAAGATCTAAAATGATAAAATGGTGGGAGCGGACGATGGCTCTGCAAATCCCCCTTGGTGGCTAACCAAAACCCATGAATACAAGCTTGCTAAGTCACCCCGTCAATCACCCCAACAATGGTCAAGTGGATTAGTGTAAGATCCAAGCAGTTATCAGAAATGAAAGGAACCTAATGCATACATAAGAAGGTTGTAATGATCAAACATGACACATACCATGAGACCTTGGACCAATTACCTCATGGAGCAAGAGTTGTCTCCGATGCAAGTCTAAGTCGATGGTGATGGAAGCTGTTGTTGCTGACAAGACAAGTCTGGCGAAGAAGAAGAAGAATGGGACCCCCAGGGCCATGCTCAGGTCAATCCTGCTCTCAGTACTTCATGTCTAGGACCTGTGGGCCTCAAGACATGATCTCCTAGTTATCCCTACATATCAGGGATAAAATTTCCTAGAGGCGCTAAGCTATCATCACAAAACTCTGATTATTCCTCTCTAGCTTGTTGTTGAAGCCTGGAGGAAGTGGACATCCATAGGGGGCACACTTCTTGGGTGGGACAAGCATGTGGGGAATGTAGAGTCTGTAGAACTTGGCACCTATATTATTCTTGTTTGGCTTGTTGTTGAGGCCTGGAGGGAAGTGAGAAGCCATAGGGGGCACAATTCCTTAGTGGGACAAGCATATGGGGAAAGTAGAGTTTGTAAGATTGTTGTTGAACATGGAACCTATATTATTCATGTCCGGCTTGTTGCTGAAACCTAGAGGGAAGTGGGAAGCCATAGGGGGCACACTTCCTGGGTAGGGCAAGAATGTGGGGAAAGTAGAGTCTGTAAGATTGTTGTTGAACTTGGCACTTGTATTGAGATATTGGTGTTGCTGAGAGACCTCCAAGGATAAATTTTCCTTTCCCTAGTGGAGTTCAAGCCTAGCTCAAGGGTGACCTGTTCTAAGTTGGTGGGGAAAAATGTCTAAGGTTGGGAGGAAAGTCAGAGGTCTGCATGTAGTTGGTGGTTCAATTGTTCCAGATAAGTGTCTGTCCTATGCTTATTTCAATTACTGTGTGTAATTATGAGTTTTTTGTTATGGAATCTCTATTATTAATTCTATTTATGAATTGTTGTTGTGGTGTGTTGTTTTTATTCCGCATAATTCTACAGAAATCCTGTGTTGAGTATTAGAGATCCAGGAGGAAATCGGTGGCCACCCACCTATTCCACTGACTCAAAAACATGAGTTTCCACCTTGGCAGTATTTCTACAGTGTTTCAGGCCCTTGGGAAGTTGATGTACCAACTACCCCCATCTGGGCCCACAAACCTTTTGGCATTTCATCTTCTGGGGTTAGGGTTTTGGATTTTCTTTACATTAAAAAGGCCTCTAGAGCCTCATTGTAAACATCATCATCTTCTTGCGAATGATCGTAGCTGTCACATCTCTTCTAAGAGATAATCTGCCACCATTCTAGCGAATTCATTCACTATGTATTTTTACAGTTATATACATTTCGCTTATTAATAGAAATTGTGTATTATTGTATCTCTGTGCCTCTTGTTACATATCTGATATATCTATGTTATCTTATTGGCTCTCTTCCAATATCTATGTATATTTATTTGTTATATCTCCACTCTCATTTCGTGCTCAAAATAATCTGGATCAATTAGTGTGCAAAATACTATAAACTCTGGTCATAATTACTTGTTATTTGTAATACCGTTTAAGTAATATTCACTATAAAAATTCTATAGATGATGTAAACTGGTAATTATGTCATGGGTTTCGTAATTATCTTTCCCCTGAGCGTTTTGGCGATGAGACTCGCTCAATAATGGAGTTTGTAGCTGTAATACCTTGAAAATGTTTATCAACGGCTCTGTTTATATCTTCCACTGTCTATGTAGAATTAATAATTATACATATCATAAGTGGGGTAATTACCCATCTTGTCACAAGCAAAGTTATGTTAGAATATAAGTGGATGTGCTTGTTTTACCATTGGAAATACCCTTGTCACCCAACCATAGGCCGAAGCCACCCTCCCAGCACCTTAACCTTGACAGATAATCACTCTGGAAGCAAACCCTAGGCTAGATAGCCAATCAAAGGGTAGCATACCTTTCCCCAAGGATAGCGCACCAACAAGATCTGATCAGATAGTCGAAACCCTAGCCAAGAGATAGCCCAAGCGTAACTGCTAGCTGCAACAGCTGCAACGACAACTCTCCTCCAAACCTGCGCAGAAACTGGGCAATTGTAGTGTGCACAAGTGCTACTCTGCAATTCTGAGACTACCTGCCAGAATGATAACTGGCCTCCTATATTTATACTAATTCTGGCTAACTGCCTAGGCCGACTTCTCATTCTAGGTATCTGTTTGTTCAGTATATATTATTATTTCTCGCCGACTTCTTCTCTTGGAGGTTAATAACCTAATATAAATTATCTTCTTGGGCCGACAAGTCTTCTAGGGTTATTAGCCAACTCATTAGGGTTTCTTCTTGCTTCCCAGAGTATTCTATCCTCATCAGGCTTACACGTGGAGGTAAATACCTCCCGCAGCTACCATAATATCAACACTCCCTCCTAGATAGGGAGGTATTACACGTAATGGTCTTGAGCACAAAAACATACCATCCACCCGGTAGCATCAACATAGTTGTATAGACTAGATCATGAGCACCATCATCATCATCAGTGTCATCAGCTGCATCATCTCTCGAAACCATACTCTATCTGAGTAATCAAACATGATGCTCACTCCACAAAGTGATACAAGAGCCATTCTTCTAATCTAGAAGAGTAAATGCTATGAACCATTTTTCGTCTGGGAAATCTCTGTCCTTTGATTATCCATCTAGTTGATAATCATTTCCAATACTGTTGATATTCTTCAAGGCAATCGAAACAAAATAGAACACAACTGTGTCTATCCATAGTAGTACATAACTACAATCCAGTGGTACACTACCACACAAAGTAACACACAAGTACTTGATCAACAACGTATAGTCACGAACAGTGGAACACATCCACCACAGTAGTATACATCTGCTGTAATACAGTCTTCATAACAATCATCTGATATCAACCTGCACAGAAACAAAAATATGATATAAACTGAATCATATGGGCCAATATTTCACTCACATCTGTGAGATCTGAAAGAATATCTGCCCTCATAGTAGAACAATGAGATATCTAGGCTATTCTTCTCAAGCAAGGAAGAATAATTGTCCCATCTTCTGAACCTGGACCATTCCCCACCCTGGGCCATTATTCCTGCACTAATCAAAGTGCACCCTGGAGAGAGTGTATAAACCTTAAGGAATGTCTGTCCCTGATTGTTGAGCCTGGACCATTCCCCACCCTAGGCCATTCCTCCTACACTAATCAAAGTGCCCTGGAGAGAATGTATAAACCCTAAGGAATGACTGTTCGGGCCATTTCCTCGGTTAACCACAAGAAAAAAAGACTGTCTTGCATCAACCTCCAAAACGGACCATTCCTCATGTTAACCACAATGAGAAATTGTTGTCCGGTGAGGCGAGCTAGTCTTCTTGAGTAACCCTCAAGAAGAGAGACTGCCCTAGACCACTCCCCATGTTAACCACAATGGGAAGTCGTTGTCTATGATACATCATCAATCTGGACCATTTCCCATGTTAACCACAATGGGAAATCGTTGTCCATCAGAAATCTCAATCCACTTTCCAAACAGGAAAGAATCTATCCAAGATGGACTATTTTTCAATGAATGTCTGCAATAATATTTTAGTGCTCCCTCCCAACCTGGGAGTCATCTCTTCCTTTTTCAATAAGGAATTTGTCTCCACGAGCTCTAGCATGAGTACGCAAACTCTTTCATCTTTTACCAAAATGTCTGCTTATCTGCTCATCTGTGGAGATATGTATTGGAGAACAACTTTCTCCTTTCCGTACTTCATTATGGATAATGCAATGCTTGATTTCAAATGTACTTTGGTCTGGAACACTGGTTTTCTCTGAAGGTTTCATGTAGCTTTGATCAATAGAGTATATCATTGTTGGAAAACTGGAACATATCCATGTGGCACTTCTTCTGTCATAATGAGATCTGATCTACTGAGTAATCATCTTGATACAATTTCTTTGTTATAGAAAATTTTAACCACGCTTCTGCTATGCACTGGAGGTTCTCCACCAAGTTGTCTTCTTCTATCTGCATGCAAGGGTCTCTTCTAGTATGCCTCAAAGTCTTGAGGTTTCTCTTCATACGCTCTTTATTCAGTTTCTCTAGAGAACATTCTTTGCATTCATCTGATGTAGAACTCCAACTCATGGATGTTGCGGATAATATAATGATTCATGTAGAGATATGTCTAGTGTACTGGAACAAGTAATCATCATAGTCTTCTCCCTCCATCTAGGAGAACCTCTAGTTCTAGATCTCACAATGCTTTCATTCATAAGTCTTTCATACACCGTTCTTCATCACGACTTTCAATTCCTCTGCTTGATTTCTTTTACTGAGTTCATATCAGGCTGGTAATCTTGGGATTCTTAATATAATGACTGGTTGTTCTGGCTTCTCTTTCTTTCTTGGAATCTTCATGTTCTTCCTCGTGTTAAGCTCTTCTGTCCATGGAGTAGATTCCATTCCCTAAAGATTCCATTTCTTTCTTTCATCATAGGATCATGGTTGTGAATGGACAACCAGGGATACTTTAAGGCTTCTCTCCGAAGAAGACTTCTTCTGAGGTTGAACTGGACACGTACTATGTTTCATGGCTACTACCATGGATATATACTTCATCATATTCAATGGATCATAGGAATAGTTCCCTCCTAATCCTTGCTTCATGTATGAGTGCATATGATCTACTCCCTCCATCTAATAGAGTCCATGCTTCCGTCTGCATCCTTATTGTCTTCTACAATATATAATTGGCTCTCTCTATCTAACAAAGTCTACGCTTTCGTCTTGTTGTCGTCTACAAAAACGTTATAAGTCTTTCTCTGACTTCTTTCTATCTTTGCTTCTTCTGGGTCTCTTCATGATTGATTCAACGTATTTCTTCCTTTCATGATATCAATCCTTATCTTGTTGTTCTTCCATAGGTATAGTTCTTCTTGGAATACATTATCTTTCAAGGGATAAATATACAAGATATGTACAGAGATGATACAAATGAGATATGTACAAGAAATAAGAAGAGTATTGTTACCTTTAGAAGAAGAAGTCTCTTTCATCCTGCTTAGTCTTCTTTGTAGGTTCATTTTCTTCAGCAACTGATGCTTCGTGTTTCTCCTTCCTTTTCTTTAGCTCAGGACAATGATTCTTGTAGTGGCCATACTTTCGACAGTTGAAGCATTGTACTTCTGAAATGTCTTTCTCTTGATTTGGCTTCCTCCTTGAACCAAACTTCCTTTTGTTCCTGAAATTCTTGAATCTTGTTGTGAAGGCTTGATCATCGTACTTCTTTTGGGGTTTCTCTTTTGCACCGATCCTTGATTCTTCTTGAGCACAGAAAGTCCAAAGTTATTCAAATGTCAGATACTCCTTCCTTGTGTTCATGCTTGCGGCAAATGCATCCCACGTCTTAGGAAGACCATTGAGTACTATGTTTACCAATTCCTTCTTTGAAACGATTTCCTCAATAGCTTGTAGTTGATCTCTTAACTGAGAGATTCTCACAAAGTATAATGTTGTGTTGTCATCATCATTCATCTTCATGTCACAGAGCTCATTCTTCAGACTCATTACTTGTCCAATGTTTCTGACCGAGAAGAGATTTGTTAGGGCATCGTACATCTTCTTCGATGAGTCAAGATGGAAGATGTAGGGTATCAAGTGGTCTTTTATAAATTTCACTATGATACTCATAGCACTGATGTCACCTTCTTTGAACTTCTCCATAACTGCAACGTTCTGCCTTCTCTTTTCCTTCTTCAAACTCTGGTTTCACGATCTTTCCTTTCACGATATCCAACACTTTATTCTTGGCAAGGATGAGATCAATCCTTGTCTTCCACACTCTGAAGTTAGAAGCTCCATCTAACTTGTTCTCTGACTTCATAGGGTATGTCATCACTGCTTTGACTTGGTCAACCTTAGATTTGACCAAAAGTTCAAACTTCACGTCTTGGATTTCTGAGAGTACCAGGAGATGTGCTAGGCTAGGGCGCACCGATCTATCCAGAGATTAGGTCAATCCCTTTATTTAAGGTGCCTCAACAAGAGGATTAGGGTTTATGCAACTGCACCTGCTAGTATCCCTAGCGATAGTGCTATGGTGACTGCTCCTGCTAGAAACACTAGCGGCAATTCTTCAACGAGTTTAATATCCTTACGGCTATGTTTCCTTCCAGTGGTTAGACGGAATAAAGGAGGTGTGGGCCCACAACCTGTTAGAATATAAGTGGATGTGCTCGTTTTACCATTGACAATACCCTTGTCACCCAACCATAGGCCGAAGCCACCCCCCGAGCACCTTAACCTTGACAAAGAATCACTCTGGAAGCAAACTCTAGGCTAGATAGACAATCAAAGGGTAGTGCACCTTTCCCCAAGGATAGCGCATCAACAAGAGCTGATCAGATAGTCCAAACCCTAGCCAAGAGATAGTCCAAGCGTAATTGCTAGCTGCAGCAGCTGCAATGGCCGCTCTCCTCCAAACCTACGCAGAAACTGGGCAACTGCAGTGCGCACAAGTGTTGCTCTGGAATTTTAAGACTACCTGCCAGAATGAGAACCAACCTCATGTATTTATACTAATTCTAGCTAACTGCCTGGGCTGTCTTCTCATTTTGGGTATGTGTCTATTCAATATATATTATTATTTCTGGTCGACTTCTCATTTTGGGTATCTGTCTATTCAGTATATATTATTATTTCTGGCCGACTTCTTCTCTTGGAGGCTAATAACCTAATATAAATTATTTTCTTGAGCCGACAAGTCTTCTAGAGTTATTAGCCAACTCATTAGGGTTTCTTCTTGCTTCCCAGAATATTCTATCCTTGTCAGGTTTATATGTGGAGGTAAATACCTCTCGCAACTACCATAATATCAATAAGTTAAGTGAGTAAAAACTCGATATTTTGGGTTGGAAAGGCCTTGAACAACTACAAAAAATGTGTTGGGCGCAATTTATCCTCCTTACATCGTGTTGAGAAAATATTGACAGTTTGGGGCAAGTTTTACAACCTCCATATGGTCCTAAGAGTCTTAGGAAAGTCTCTAAGAAAAACTCAAAGAATTAAAGACTATAATCGTATCAATTTAAGGATGTTGGGGTAGCATTGGATATGGTACTCCGATGAAAGACTACGAGAAACCTTCTTCATCGTAGGATATATTGGTGATCACATGTATTTCATGTCAGTCTATCTGGAGGGTCCATGAGGAGACTGGCCCACGGTGTCATGTGGTATGGTGTTAAGGTCTTTCGAGAAACGAAGGGTGACGTGGTCTGAGTGGCACGTGTCAAGCCAAGTGACAACGTTGGGTAGGCCAATGTGTGTAACGTGAAGGTAGTGGACTCAGAAGCATGGCAGATTCACAGAGATGGGAAGGTGAGATGGACGAGTCCATGAGTCTGTGCTAGTTCGCCAACCTGTGAACCCGATAGAATCACAAAATAATCCAAGTGTTGACACTTTCAAATGAACTTATGAAGAGGAGGAACATAATTGTACGTCTGCATAGATGGAAAAGTGGTTAAGTGTTGAGACTTTTTAGACGAACTTATTAATGGTACGTCCGAGAGTTTGTGAGTTCGCGAATGAAAAATAAGTTAAGTGTTGGTGGCGGGTTCATGAAAGGTATGAATGTAGACCATGAGTCTGCAAGACCGCCACCTGCGAGTCCGTGAATACAATAAGGTGGTTAGAAGAAGCAAAAAATTTGATACACCATCCCTTAGAAGGTACTTAGGGGGTTGGGTATGTTACAAAATTTCTCATCACAACTACAACGCAACCCATTAGCCAAGCAAACATTCAGATGTATGCCTCTTAATAAGCACATATCACGGAAATTCCTCAATGAAAAGCATACAACACAATATTCATCCAATCATAAGGACAACCATTATTCCAATGACTTCACAACCTCCTCTATAAGTTTTTCTTTCAATCGTGGCGATCTCTCAAATTTGTTTCTCGTTACCAGTCAAATGTGTATTTATACCAACAATCTCACAACCCTCGATTGTTACATTCTAAGGGGTTGAATCCCAATCATGAGTGTTAAGAACATCCTGCCCTACTTTAGCTCAAGACCTCTCCCTCAGCCCAATCATGAGTATCAAGAACATCCTTCCCTACCTTAGCTCAAGACCTCTCCCTCGACCAAGCATGTACTACTAGTAGGGTGCCTCCTCCTTACAATAACATACCCTGTTTTGAAGGTTATTCTAGTCAAAACCCACACCTTGTTAGGCTAGAAGAAGGTGCATGAAAACAAGATCTTCTAGCATCCATTCCTCTATTTGTTCGATCTCTCACATAGGAAGCTTAATTCATGCATGTAGAACTGATGCCTAGAATGATGCAATAGATTTCCCTTGAGTGTCTCTTATTATCTTGTTATCAATGTCACTATGATGGATGATCCAAGAAATAACTTATGCACGAAGGAACACAACGACATGTGCAACTATTTTATAGAGTCAAAATCTTTTTAGGGTTTGGTAGACCCGCAAATCTTGGTCATCATATTGTAACTCAAGGTAGAAGTCTTAGTGAAACATCTCATACATTTCTCCCCATTGATATGTCACACCAATATCCATGATGCAAGTGATATGATTGTAAATGGGCCCTGAGGTGCTAGGCCCTACTTCCTCCCCTTCTTTGTTTGAGCTTAACTTTAATAATGGTCTCTTTGCCACTTCTTCGCTCATATGTTGTCACAATTATTCCTTCAATCCACTCATATTAACAACATACTTACTAACTTTAATAATAATCTCTTTGCCACTTCTTCACTTATATGTTGTCACAATTATTCCTTCAATCCACTCATATATACATCCTCCCCTTCTTTATTTGAGTTAACTTTAATAATGGTCTCTTTGCCCCTTCTTTGCTGATATGTTGTCATAATTGATCCTTAATCAAGTCATATTAACAATATGACAACATAGGATATCATCATGATGAGTATTCTCAAAAAAAAATACATGTGCCTATATGAGAAGAATTAATTCAAGAGGGGATCTTACAATTTAGTTGTTTCCTAGATGAATTTTGCATGATGGTATCAATATACATTATTGGGTAGTCTTTTATGAGAATTTAAACTATTGGTTGGTGCACATCTCTTCCGTTTGGAATGGGTTTGGGTGAAGGAACTTCTTAGGCACGGGAGGGGATTAAAGAAAAACATTTAAAGGAGTTTTCCTGTGTTCGAAATAGTGAGTTCATTGAGGTCATAACAAAAGAACATTCCCCGAGGATTCCTTTTTAATATGCTCAAAATGGTGAATCTAGCCCTAATGGATTAAGTCATAGGTGCAGGTGACGGTCCCAGATAATTTTGGTCGTATGTGAGAAAGGGAATACCCGATGGAAGGCAATTTACCTGGTCGATTCCGCCCTTTGGCTTATTATTAAATTCAAACCCTTTCTCCCCCTTCCTTTGCTTTCCGTTGAAAAGAATTAAAAAAGGAAAATGACAATTCTATTAAAAAAAAATTCGTTACCTACCTGTACCATGGAGTCTCTAATGAGGTGGATGGTGTCACACGTTGACATGGTGCACGAGCTTTGATCTCAGTGCAATGGAAAAGGTGAGATTGAAAATATGAAGTACGGGGTTGTGGGTGTTTTATAAAGAGTAGTAAATGTTCTACATTTTTGTTGTTTTTTTTTATATTTTTTGTTTGATTTTGTTTGAAATTAGGTGATGAATGGTTGGATTTAAAGATTTGAGTGACTGATTTTGTAAAATGGAAATGTTCCAAGAGTATTTTAGTAAACTAAATTTATTTATGCATTCAAAAATACAATTTAAATAACAAAAAATAGAAATTTTGTCCAAATTTAAATAGTCGGATTCCTATCAAAAACATCAAAATGTAGAACGTTTAACCAACTCCGTTTTATAATGAGCTATGACTATTCTTGTTTTTAAATAATATTTTTTTATTAGTTAAAGGTCGCATTTAAAAAGGCTGCCATGTCACATATGAGATATTTCTTCTTTTGCAATGCGATGTCACGAGGGAGGAACTTTTGGCACTGTGCGATATGTCACATGAAATATTTTGTTTGTGATGTATCGCACTCGATGAAAACTTCATCATTTGTGTCGTGTGCCGAGAAGCAATTGTATCGCACCCGTAAAATGTTTTGTCCGTGAAATATCGCATTCCCAAGATGCTTCGACTGCGGCATATCGCAAAAAATAAACTTTGAGCCTATGACATATCGCTATGAAGACTTCCAAAAGCGCAATGAAGGAAGATGGAAGTTTTCACTTTTAAATATGGAAGATAAACGAGTGTTTGTATCGGTCTTGAGTAGGTCAAGCTTCCATCCATAGCTCCAATAAAGTCATTGCAGTATCATAGGTTTTGGTCTATTTAGTGAACATCCATAGCTTAGACGAAGATACCTAAATGTCCCACATGATCTGGAATTCCTTTTCCAAGGTTTTACCTTTCAACTTATTCCCTCCTCTTTTTTTTTGTTTGGTGTAAATTTCGAAGAAAGGTGGATAGGGGATTTCCAACATCCTTTAAATATATGCAGGATGATATTAGTTGAAAATAATTGCTTTGATATGCCTTCTTTGTGATGAACTTCTTACTTATGTAGAACACCTTAGATACTTCATAAGCTTCTGAATCAGACATTGGTCATTAGTTAAGTGTGAGTGGTTGAAGCCTTGAAGGTAACCTGTGATCAATCCATAGCCAGATTTGAGTCTTTCATACATGTTGTTCAAACAGTGTTCCACCACATAAATCTAAGTCTTGAATACTAAAATGAGGTAATGGATAACAAAGAAGTAACAATGTCTTGTCTATTGGGTTGTAAATGGATCTCCATGGTTCCAACCAATTGTACATTATGTCAATCAAAAACAAGATGTTAGCAACAAAAGTCTACTTCAAAAGGGATTCATTCAGTGCAATTTGGAGGTAAAAATACTTAAAAGAAAAATTAAGAAAATGAAAAAAACAAAAGAATGACTCAAATAAAACAAGCAAAAGTTAAACAAAAATGGAATGTAGAAATAAAAGACAACAAACCAAATTACTTATTTACAAGTCAATTGCCATAATGGTAGCTAACTCAAGTATAGTTTGAGTACTTGACCATTGACAAGAAGGAGGTCTACTTCTCCTTCGAGATTCTACAATCTATATAAGCTTAGGCCAATATTTTTCTTCACTAAGTAATGACCTAGCCATAGTTGTTGGAATTTGGAATGTTTCCCTTTGTCTTCATGTGGCTTATCCCATTTTAGAACTAGATCTTCCACCTGAAAATTCTTGTCTCCTACATACTTTTTGTTGAACCATTTTTTGATCATCTGTTGGTGAACACCAAATCTCTTCTTTACTTCCTCTTCTTCTAGTTTGAATAGAGTATCGAATCTCCTTTGGATAATTGGGCAATTTTTACCACGTGATGCCTAGGATAATTGAAGGGAAGGAAAGAAGATATTCAGAGGAAGGATGCCTTCTTTTCCGTAAATAGGGAAGTAGGGGATGTCCCTAGAGAGGCTTTGGGAGTCACTCTATCTACCTAGAGAGCATTTGGTAAAGCATTGTGCCAATTCCTCTAATAATCAACTACAGTTCATTTCATAATACATATCATATTCTCGTTAGTGGAGTCAACCACACCGTTTCCTGGAATAACTGTTACTTGAATAGCTCAAAATGATCCCTTTATCTAAAGAAAACTCAGTTAATTTCAAGAAAGAAAAGTATGTAGCATTATCCAAAACAAGAGTAGTTGGCACTCCAAACTTGGTAATCAGGTGTTGCTCCAAGAAATTGATTACAACCTTTTCATTTACTTTTGTCAATGATACAACTTCAGTCCATCCCGTGATATAACCACGGTCAGGATGCACTTGTGCTGCTTTGAAGAGTGAGGAATGATTTCTCCAATGATATCCAGTTCCATTGTTGAAACAATTCTTCAACAATCATAGGCTATAAATGGACTACGAGTTTCTTTTCATGTCTAGCACACTTTTAACAAACTTTACACCCATCTCTCATAATCTCTCATAATCTTGTGTGTTTCGGTGAAACCAACAAAATGTCCTCCCACTAGTCCATCATGTAATTATGAGAGAATCCTATCAGCGTCTTGTTTTTCAATGCATTAGAAGAGTACACTGTCATAGTTCCTTCTGAATAGAATTGCATCGATCAGATGGTAGTGTGAAGACTTGAGCCTCAAAGCTCTCTTCTTCTTGGAGTTTAATTGGTTGGGAGAAGATCCATGTTGCAAGTATTTCTTAAGATCACTATACAAGGAATCATTTTGTACATGTACATAGATAACTTCCTGTCTGTATAATGATAGTTCATTCTCCCATCCTTCCTTGTGTTGATCTATAGGGTCTATTGCTTCAACTACAAACTTACAATAGCGGCAGGTCTGAACTTGAGATCATATTATTGTATAGAGGTCATCCAACTTCCTCTGCATTCTCCAAGTTCCTTTTGAACAAAGGTGACCTTACAGCAAGGTGAGCCACTATCACCTTAGTGTGTTTCTTCAATATGTAGGGCATGAAATGTTTGATTTCTTTGTAAACAACAAAGGCTTGTTTGTCAACTATTGGTCTCGTTCTTACGGGGCACAACAACTACCTTAGCAAGTTTTAGAAAGTCATATTCGAAAATGACTCTATGCTCATCTAATGTAACCACAATCAAGTCTAAAACACCAAACAAATCCCCAACCTTCAAAGGAGCAAAAAAAACTATTCCCGGAGCTTTCTTCACTATTGATTTCACTGCCTTCAATGTGGTTTTTCCACCCTCAACCTTATGATGAAGTTGCTTGGTAGTTTGCTCGCTTATGAAACTATGGGTTGCATCGATGTCCACCAGGGCTACTGCCTTCAACGCATTTACTGTTGCGTTCACAAAGCAAAGGCCACTCCTACCTTGTTATTGAAACTCATGTTCTTAACCTTTTATCATGAACCTTCCTATTCCTACTATCAAGGCACCCAAAACCTCCACCTATAGCTTCGAAATCTGTTTCTCTTGGACTTCGTCCAACACTACCAACTTTTCATTTGAAGGACAATGCATGGAAACAAGATTCTTGCAACAAGGAAAGAATGGAATATTCTTACCTCTACACTTTGGATTTTTTTTGTTACATCACTAGGGTGTCTTTTACTTCACTTCAAGACAACTGTACCTCCGCTCAGCCCATCATGGATTGCAACCAAAGAGATAAAGAGTGTACATTCATGTAGACTTCTTCTAGCATTACTTGGTTAGTTGGACTAATCCAGGTGGATATCGATGGCCACCCACCTTTTACAACTGCCTCAAAACAGGTTTCTGGCAATTTACTATTTTTAGCAGTTTTTAACTTCCGAGCTGTTTTGAGGCCCTAAATGATGTTTTTTGGGAAAACATGTTTTAAATATGTAAGTTCCTTTGATATTGTGCCTAAAATGAATCTCCTTGATGATACCTTTCCAACGGGCTATCATACGCCTAAAACGGAGATCGTATGCAAAGTTACGACCCCAGGAAGTTGATGCACTAACTTACCCAAATAGGGCCCACATTACTTTTGGCGCTTCATCTCCTAAGGTTAGGATTTTGGATGTCTAGGGTTTTCGACATTCCTACTTATTGTAAAAAGGCCTTTAGAGCCTCATTGTAATCATCTTCTTGCGAATGAGAGTAGTAATCACATCTCTTCTCAGAGATAAGCTGTCACCATTCTAGCTAGTCTTTCACTATGTATTTTTACAGTCTTTGTACATTTATTTCATTAATAGAAATATTTTTCGGCACGAAATGAGAGCGGAGATAGAATAAAGAAATGCACAGAGATATCGCGTATATCTAATAATATAACTGAAATATATCAGACATGCAATAATAAACACAAAGATACAATAATACACAATTTCTACTAATGAAATAAATGTACAGAGACTGTAAAAATACAGAGTGAAAGACTCACTGGATTGGTGGCAGCTTATCTTTGAGAAGAGATTTGATGGCTACTCGCATTCACAAGAAGATGATTACAATGAGACTCTGAAGGCCTTTTTACAATAAGAAGGAATGTCAAAAACCCTAGACATCCAAAAACCTAACCCTAGGAGATGAAGAGCCAAAAGTCATGTGGGCCCCCTTTGGTTAAGTTAGTACATCAACTTCCTGAGGTCGTAACTTCTGCATACGATCTTCGTTTTAGTCGTATGATAACTCGTTGGAAAGGTATCGTCGAGGAGATTCATTTTAGGTGAAATATCAAAGGAACCCCCATATTTCAAACATATTTTCCCAAAAAACATAGTCTAGGGCCTCAAAACGGCTCTGGAAGTTAAAAACTGCTAAAATAGTAAATTACCAAAATTGCAAGAAACCTATTTTGAGCCAATTGAAAAAGGTGGGTGGCCACCGATATCCACCTGGATCAATCCTCCCTCCTTAGGAAGCAATGGTCTCCATTGCGTTGAGTGCCCGGGGGAGAGGAAAAAACGTTTGTTGAATCTGAATCTTGGTGAGCTGCTTTGCCTTGCTGGAGAAATTGCGTTGCTTAGCTTGTTGAAGGTTGTCACGAACATGTGGCTGGAAGGGTTAGAACTTTTTAACCAGTCTAGCTACATGAGATTCCTGTGTGCAGAAGGAATCTTTACACTTTGCTGCAATTTTGTCGACCTGCTTATGTTGGATAGAAGGTGCTTGAGTCGAGGTTGTGGTTGCAGTATCCTTTTGTTCACCTTTTGAACAGATCGTGAAGAAGCTGAATTTTATAGTATGAGATACTACCTTTCGACATTGTTTAGGTGGAACAGTAGTCGAAACTACCTCTGGTATTCTGTAGAGATGACCCCCTAGAGAAACAATGACGTTGCGGGGTCGAGACTCATAAACAACATGACGCCTCCACATATATGGTTGGCCCAAAAGAAGATCATAGACATCCAGTAGGGAAACATCACAAAATACCTCATCCTTTAAGGGCTGGATGTCGTATGACAATCGACACTGTTGACTGACATGAAGATCTCGTCCCTGGCGAAGCCACCCGATGCTGCATGGTTGCAGATGTGGTGTTGTTGACAATCCCAACTGTTTGACGACCTCTGCTGAGATGAGGTTCTTTTGGCTTTCGCTATCAACAATAAAATGCAGCGAGGTCCCCTTCACCCACATCCGTGAATGAAAAAGGTGCTCCCCCTCTTCAGGATCTGTTGGTTCTTTTGGTTGAATTGTTGCGATTGCGACAATAATAGTGGGGTTTGCGTTGATGATTTGTCTTTTACCATTATTTTCAAAATCAGATTCTGAATCAGGGTTCGGCTCCTTGTCTTCGATCTCGGCCACCAATGACTGTTTTGAACGACATTCATCAGTGTTGTGCCAAGGGATTTTGTGGAAATCACACCATTTTCCAGTGTCCTCCTTTGTCTTCCCGTGACCCTTCTTTTCCTGTGGCTTGGACTGGTTTTCGGGACACTGTTTGTTAGGGCCATCTTTGTGATACTTTGGTTGTTGCGGATTTGCAGACCCGTACTCCTGTTTGTTCTAGGGCTTAAATTTCTGCTCGATTTTAACAACATATCGATAAGTAGCCCCGAGTGATGAGATGTCCAGGAAATCCATTTCAATTTGGATGTATCTATGTAGATCCCCACGGTATTTCAGAACCAAATGTCGTTCAAATTCTTTGATACCTAGCTTGGTGCGCAAGGTATGAAAGGTATCGATGAAATCTGAAACTGCTTGGCCCCTCTCTTGTTGCAGTGTGGTCCATCTCATGTACTGGTCCTCATATAGTTGCCAACATGGTAATATTGTTCCTTTACCACATCCACAAAAAACTTCCAAATGGGCTCGGCCTCATCTATTCCAGACTCATCTGTGGAACTTTTCTCCCAGTAAGTTTCCCACCAATGTTTGACACAGGGGAGAGATTTAAGGAGTGTGAATGTGATCTTTTCTCTGTCGAAAAAATTGTGAACCAAAAAATAACATTCTAGAAAATTTAACCATTTGTCTAGGGCTTATGCATCTATCTGCCCTTCAAATACAAAAATATCAAAATTAACTTGTACTTTGAAAGACAAGGTGCCTCCAAAGTGGCCGCTTGATGAAGATGCGTTTTTTGCTATTGGCAGGCGTTGAAGGATGTGAGAAAAATTCTCCATCATTTTGTCCCTCTGTCGCATGAGAGCTTGCTCAAGCAACATACTGATAGGATCGTCTGCTCCATCATTTTTATTTTCTTCTTCCATTGAGGGTTTCTTGGTTGTGCAAGAGCGATTTTCCTCAAGAGAGACAAGCTTGAGACCCAACTTGCTATACTTGGACCTCATAGGGGACATGCACTGAAAAATGATCAAGAGCATCCTGCTCTGATACCACTGATCCAGATTATTTTCGGAATGAAATGAGAGCGGAGATATAATAAATAAATGTACAAAGATATCACGGATATCCAATAATACAACACAAATATATCAAATATGAAACCATAAACACAGAGATACAGTAATACACAATTTCTATTAATAAAAGAAATGTACAGAGACTGTAAAAATACAGAGTGAAAGACTCGCTAGAATGGTGGCAACTTATCTTTGAGAAGAGATGTGACGGCTACTCGCTTTCGCAAGAAGATGATTACAATGAGGCTCTGAAGGCCTTTTTACAATAAACCAGAATGCCAAAATCCATAGACATCCAAAAACCTAACCCTAGGAGATGAAGCGCCAAAAGTCATGTGTGCCCTGTTTGGGTAAGTTAGTACATCAACTTCCCGGGGTTGTAACTTTTGCATATGATCTTTGTTTTAGGCATATGATAGCCCGTTGGAAACAGATTGATAAGATAGTCTGCTCCGTCGTTTTTCTTTTCTTCCACCATTGAGGGTTTCTTGGGTGTGCGAGAGCGATTGTCCTCAAGAAAGACAAGCTTGAGACCCAACTTTCTATACACGAACCTTGTCAGGGACATGCACTGAAAAAACGATCAAGAACAGCCTACTCTGATACCACTGATCCAGATTTATTTTCGACACGAAATGAGAGCAGAGATATAATAAAGAAATGCACAGCGATATCGCATATATTCAATAATACAGTAATACACGATTTCTATTAATGAAATAAATGTACAGATACTGTAAAAATACAGAGTGAAAGACTCGCTAGAATGGTGGCAGCTTATCTCTGAGAAGAGATGTGACGGCTACTTGCATTCGCAAGAAGATGATTACAATGAGGCTCTGAAGGCCTTTTTACAATAAGCAGGGATGTCAAAAACCCTAAACATCCAAAAACCTAACCCTAGGAGATGAAGCGCCAAAAGTCATGTGGGCCCCGTTTGGGTAAGTTAGTACATCAACTTCCCGAGATTGTAACTTTTGCATACAATCTTCGTTTTAGGCGTATGATAGCCCATTGAAAAGATATCGTCAAAAAGATTCATTTTAGGTGCAATATCTAAGGAACTTACATATTGCAAACATGTTTTCCCAAAAAACATCTTTTAGGGCCTCAAAACGGCTCCAAAAGTTAAGAACTGCTAAAAGTAGTAAATTACCAAAATTGCAGAAACCTATTTTGAGCCAGTTGGAAAAGGTGGGTGGCCACCGATATCCACCTGGATCACGGACGAATCCAAAAATATACCTAACTAGCTCTTTTGAGGCCATGGACTCACTTCAAGTGTCTCTTCATTCTTCTTTCATTTTCTTCAAAGCTTATTCCTTTGTCACTTTAGCCTGCTACACCAAGTCTATGAATTCAACAAACTATGCAACCCTAAAACAAAACAAAGGTAGACTTGCCATTACCAAGTCTAAGTGGACCAACATGTTCCTTCTTTGTCGTTTCTTTGTTCTTGAACACATCGTAGCACCAACCTTGGGCAACAATGCACTTGTTCCATTTGAAACACAAAGGAAACTGTTAACCCCCTAGACAAATCTCCATGTAAAACATAAAGCTCTATGTAAAGCCTTAGATATTGAGTTGTTGTATTTTACTATTATATTAGAATTGTCAGCTAGAACTTTTAATTGTAAATGTATCCTTGGTCTCCTATATATATACCAAGGAAACCTATTTTTAGGATCATCTCATCTTGTACATTTGTTCTATTGTAAAAGGAGGTATCCCACTGAAAGAGACTTCACATTCGTTATGATCTCTCTATCAAGGCATGGAGTTACTTTTCTCTCTCTTTTTATGCTATTTTGGTCATTTGGTGCATAACAAAAACTAACAAAAAGTCTTTTGTGCTTAACACCTTAATCAAAAATTCTTGGCAAAGAACATCTTGGCCATTCTATAGCACATGGATCCTCCAAGGAAAGATATCACTCAACAACCTCTTATCACACTTGTCACCGAAACACCCTATTTCTTTTATTTCATGGTTATAAGCAACTTTTTTTTTAATATTTTCTTTGATACCACCACGATATGGACAATGATTGAGATTTCCAAACATTTATTTAGTATCTACACAAATATCACCACTCATGGCCCTAGAGTCGCCCAAAACATTTTTTTGTTTGGTTCCTATTACCCCCCATGCCTAGGGGTAACTAGAGGATATCATGTCTCATGGCCCACAATGAAGACAGTGATCTCGACAATGATGATGTAGTTTTTATATTAAGTTACGACTTATTTTATATGATCTAAGGACTCTTATACCTTGTGAACAATGGTCTTACTTGATTTCATAACTTTGATTGATTTGAATGCACCTGACACAGTTCTTTGAAGGATGTCCCCTACTTTCACCTAGGACATTGTGCATTTAGTTGCAGGATATGGCACATGTGATGCAAAGCGTTGAGTCATTCGTTGGCTTGGCATACTCATACACACAGGTTATCACATCTTCTGGACCTTGGACGATGAACATATGGGTTTTCATTTGATAGATATGGTCATGATGGCACACAAATGAGCAGAAATCCCACACTTTGGATAGTGCACCCACACCTTACTCGGCCACTTGATGCAGGACATTTCACTTGGTTTGGCTTGGAAACTACTCAGAGAGGTGGTGCATAATCATTCCACCTTGGATGATGGCTCTTTCACCCTAACATTGGGCTCTTGGATGATGACATCATGTGCTAGGGTTTGATTGAGATGATGGAGTTTGCTTGCCACTTGGACACCATATGATGATTTGATGTGTCATGGCACTCTTCCACCTTACTTGCACCTTAGACGATAACATAGGGCATTGGGAGGTCATCCTTCACCATTTCGAAGCTTGACGTCACCACAGGTGTGACATTAGGATGGCTTATTTGCGTCATTTATCATTTGTAGAGGCTATTTGAGGAGTCAACCCCACTTGTATAATGGATTATTGTCACTTTACTTTATTTTGTGGACAAATAGCGCTAGGGATACCTCATATAAATGAGGTTAGAACTCAAATCATTTTTCATCATCAATCATTTTTCATCATCACAACTCCTCACACTTGTGAGGTCACTCTCTAAAAGTTTCACTCTAGTTCTCTATCTCTCTTGGAGTCTCTTGTGTGCATTATTGGAAGTGATTTTTGATGGGTGTTTCTCTTGTTGATGGTGGATTCTTCATGAATTAGGGTTTCCTCATGCTAATGCGCCTTGCTAGTAAGTATTTACATTGATTGCATGTGTTTTTTCTTGATAGATCTTGGTAATTTTCTCTACTAGAGTGGTAAATTAGCATATATTATCTTGATATTTATGCAATCTTTAAACCCTAAGAGGAAGGATTAAAAGTGGTTATCCCCTTCCCTTTTTGTTTTCACCTTGACAAGTTGAAGCATTTACTATTTTCCTTAAGGGTCAGGAGTGGGTATCACCTTAGGGTTTATCTTAGCTAGGGTTTGATTCTAGGGGTTAGGAGTGGCTATCCCAATAGGTTCAAGACCAAGTTCAATTCAACTTCTTTGTTAGACGCAATAGAGAAAGTGGGACAACACCTAGGGTTTATGAGTGGATAAACTTTAGAGGTCTTCCTTTGAGATTTGACCTAGTTCTATGAATGGATAGCTCTAGGGTTTAATTCTTCACCTTCTCTCTTGTGTGGCCTACTTGATGCATTACGATGACTCCATTTTCCCTAGGAAAGTAGACAACACTAGTCTTTATGCTTGTGATGCTTTATACTCTTAAAAACTCTCAAAACCCTCACTTAATATAGCTTTATGACATCACTGGCATGCTAATTGTGCCTCAATGCTTTGCATAATCATTAGATAACTTGTTGCTGTCATAAAGTGAATTCTACGTCCATTAGCGATGTTATTTATTTTTGCATGCTTGCTTAATATTCTGGCAAAAATTGCTCAAAAATCTCGTTTAGCTATTGGATATTGTACTACTTGTTGAAGGATAATTTCTAAGATATAATTGCCAATGTTTTGGGCAGATTTACGCATTGTTGTTGCAAATTATTCATTGTTGATATAGACTAGTTTACTGCTGTAAATTTATAACAACAATTGATTTTACTTGTTATATAGTGTCTAAAGGTGATTGATATGCAATATAACTTGGTGATTGATGATTTTATTCATTGAATAGTTTCTTGTCTCGCACAGGTTGGCCAATTACCTCGTTCAAACTAATTCTTCCCTTCACCTCTCATAGACCTAGCCTAATCGATTGAGTGACCAAGATAGGGGGTTATAGACTTTCCTTAGCTTGCTATAGCATCCCCTGAGTTCACTAGGGAAGCCTCCCTTGTGTTGGACCTCTTTCCTTCACTAAAACGAGGGAATTATTTTCTTAGGTGACAATGGTAAATACTTCTAACTGTTACACAATGTTAGCATCTTGCGGAGGGCTTTGCACAAGTACAAATCATGTGATAACAGTTCCAATCTAAGTCATGTGGTACTGCTTTGCAACCTTCCTAGTGACTTGGTCATCTTAGAACGCTTGTAACCAAACTATGTGTTATATTAGACCCAACACTTAAGTTTCCCAAGTTAGAAGTTATACATCCATCCTACTACGCATGAAAACCCACAACCAACCACAACTTCTAAAGCATCCCAAGTTAACAATCACATCACTTAGCGAATTAAAAAAAATGCATCATCACATCACCAACAAAAGAACATGTGGGCAATGCCCAAGATAGGCACCTTAACTTTTATTAAGAGAAGATACAAATAGATATGTTTACAAGACTGAGCCCGACCAACCATCATGATTCTGCATTCAACAAATAGTCAAGCCCCTTTCTAAACTTGTTTCCGCACACTAAGTAAAACTACTACACAATCTGCAAGTCTACCTCCTTGCAACATAGGTCTTTCTTCAATTAGAACTTCAACCAAAAAACCTTATGCCCATCCTGCACATCTTCCACTCCTACCCTATGACATGCCAAGACCACCTTGGTTGTCCACATATGTTATAGACTTCCATTGCTCACAACTACCCAACTTCAAGTCATACTTCAATCTGTAAATCTACCTTGAGACCTAGTCTCCAACCTAGTCTACTCCATAACTACCTTTGAAATGTTGAACCTTATTAGGCACTCCCAAGTCGTAAAATCACCTCTAACACAGATTTGGTTATCTACACCTTAGTGCTCCCAACTAAGTACCTAACTCAACAAGTCTCACTCACTTGTACTTGGTTTCTATAGGAAAAATCAAACAAAAGGTTGCCACCATTCAACGCTTGAACTCTATCATGCTCCTCCCAACTTACTTCTCAGTATTGAATAAATTCCAACTCCACATTGCCCATGTTATATAGGTGGAGGAAGACTTAGCCATTTCCTAAAAGTAAGGAACTTTCTTCTAGTCCACGTCCTCTTGCGAAATCGTGCAACCAATCTTCATGTGAAGTCTTCAACTACTTCCTTAAGATGAAAACGTAAGCCTACATAAAATACCCAAAACATCCTTCTAACTCAACACCTCCATGCCTAACTACCTTGTCAACAATATATCACAATCATACCTAGTTCTTCTTTGGGATCATTTCAACACCTTAGAACATGCCTCATATCAAGTTGATCTCATAACTTGCCAACAATCCCAATTTTCATCAACACTTCTATATCTTTATAAAATGCTACTTGTATTCACCACTCGTGCTAATTGAGCTAGGAGTGCTCATCAACCCCAAACATTTTCCAACACTTAGTCTTCCACAAAACATTCCAAAACAACATGACCACCTAAATAAACTCCTTTAAAGTTGTAATAGCCCATGTTTGACCCCTAGGTTGTAATTGTATAAATGTACATTTGATCTTTTAGGCTAGTGAGCCAATATGTTTTGGGCTAGAGTGTCTGTGTATGTATGTTTTGGGTCGTAGTGTTTGTGATGAGAAAAGACTAGAGAGCTTATATTGTAATATGTATATAAACATCGATTAATAAAAAACATAATGGTTGCAGACTATCAAACACAAAGAGTACAGGGTCTAGGACTCCACAAGATGGAAGGGTGAGGGGGCTAGAGGGCTAATCCAAGAAAATATTATTTTTACTCCTAGCCTAAGTTATAAACTGATGATATATATTTACTATGAGAAAATTATATCCCAATTTCAAAAAGGTTCTGAAGGGGGTCTTCTTTGAGTGCCACATGGCAAGTTAAGGCCATGCATACTTAAAGCTAGTTTCCAATGGAAAATCATTCCAGTTTGAGCCAATTTGATTACACACTTTTCCATTCTTTCCATTTTGTGACCAGTTCCCATGGAGTTCATACTCGACAATGAGCTAGGAAGTTTTATAACCATGTTTTTTCTGTGAATCCCTTGAATTCTAGGTGAATTCTATTAGGGATTCAACGCAAAACTTTCATTGGGTTACCTTGAAGAAGGATGGAGCCCTAGAGTGAGAATTATTTGGGTTTTTTCCCAAGGTGTGAAGCCTGGAGGGTGTCTAGAGACTCCCGAGTAAGTTGGAGTTCTTGGAGCCACAAAACTCTTAAGACTTCTCGACCATCTTGTGCTAGAGCCCTAGAAGGAAAGTGGAAAAACATGAGGGACTGTGATGCAGAGAAGGGGGTACACTTCCTTGGGTTGTGCAAGCGAATAGAAAATGAGAGGTTGTTGGTTGAAATTGTTATTGAAGTTTGGTACCTTGGCTAGAGAACACTTGCACTATTTGAGAGACCTTAGCTTGGCATAGGAAGCCCTTTCCCTATTGATTTTATATTCCTAGTTCAATGGTGACTTTATATTGAGAGAGATAGAACATCTATGGTTGGGTGGAGCATACAAGGTCTAAATCTAGTTGGCGCCATTCACACAAGATAAGTATTATGATTATGGTTTTATGTGATGAATGCTATGCTTATTTGGTTTACACATGTTGTTTATCATTATATGTGTTTATGCATTTCTTATTGTTGTTTTAGTTATGTTTTATGCATTCATGACAAGGTGGAATTATGGTACCAAGGGTACCTTGGTGAAGAGTTATACCTAGTAAGGTGACCAAAAGTTTTGATTTTGGTATCAAAGCAAAATGTATGTAAATGCCAACCTGTGGTAAGGCTGAGGATAATTTATAGTAACGTGGCTCATCTTGAAGTTGGGTGTGTTACAAAAGCTTCCATCAAAAAACAAATGCATATTTTGAATGATGATCATATAGAGTCGACCAATAGTGGATAATATTTATCTGGCCATCCTTTCATGACACACAATACCATACATTGCATAGAATACTCAAGTTATATCTGAATAAGTTTGATTACTTTAATATAGTAGGGTGGGTGGGCCAGATGTAACATTATTTTTCTATCTAAAGTATCGATGTTGAACAGTTGAAATTCCAAGCAAGTGTGTTATATTTGGATAAGGAGCAATGGAAGTGGTGGCAATTCCATTAGAATGAATTTGAGAGGTACATTACATGGGACTAGTTTTTGAAGGTCGTTTATGTTAGATTTAAAATTGATATTCATTTTTTAGATTTTATTTCTTCCTTTGAAAAATTGGAATCAAAACAAAGGGTATAATTGATAAGTTCTTGAAAGAGTGTTCTATCAATTTTCTTCATGAGGAGATCAAAGCACAAGTATTGATATCCCACCCTACTACTTAGTTGGAGAACTAGTGGCTCACAAAAATGACCTAAATGGTGGCCACAACATAACAACCCAATTGTTTTCCACGAACACATCCCTTTTTGTGTTACTCTGCCTCCTTTTTTGCCCTTCTAAATCCAAGAGTTAACCTCAAAAAAATTGGTAAAACGACAACATCTCAACCTTTGCCATCAATGTGATTAAATTTTTTTCAAAGCGCATGAATGTAAGGAGGATAAATTAATTATCATACATATGGCTACATTGAGCATGACTGCGAAAAATTAAAAGGAAGACATGATTGAGTATGATCTAACAGTGACCACACATGATGAAGTACCCATTTCAGAGCCTCCTTTTGAGTAACCCCAAATTTCCCTCCACTCTTTGTCAGAAATTACAACTACCCAAACCTTGAAGTTGGTTGGATATATCAAGAACATGAAGGTGATTTTCTTAACCCAAAATTTTCCGCCACTCTTTGTCAGAAATTACAGCTACCCAAACCTTGAAGTTGGTTGGATATATCAAGAACATGAAGGTGATTCTCTTAACCCCAAATTTCCCTCCACTCTTTGTCAGAAATTACAGCTACCCAATCCTTGAAGTTGGTTGGATATATCAAGAACATGAAGGTGATTTTCTTAATTGACAATAACAACACCTATAGTTTCATCCATTGTTGAGTAGCAAAAAAAATAATTTGTTATGTCCATGCACTTCACGATTTTCAAATTATGATAGCCAATGAATATACAAATGAGATGTTGTTATAAGTGTGAGAATGTGAAACTCCAAAATTGTCCAAATGTAGGACTATTTCCTCAACATAAATATGTTTTCCATTGAAATGGGAGGTTGTGATGTAGTTTTAGGATGAGAATGGTTGTGAGCATTAGGCCTTGTTATAGTGAATTTCAAGGAGTTATACATGATATTTAAATAGGAGGGACGTAAACACACTCTCGAATTTCTCCACACCGATTCACCAAAAATTATCAACTCTTGCCAAATGGAAAAGCTCTCAAAGAAAGGTTGCTTCACATTATTGTTGAATTAAATGCCATTAAAGTTGTGGATAACTCCCCACAATAAATTCATCCTTATTTTCAGTTGCTTTAGGACAAACATCATCATGTCTTTGAAACACACCATGGCTTAGCCCCCTCACCTAAACAACATGATAATTGCATCTCATTGAATCCAGGTAGTCAACCGCCCAATGTGAACCCTTTTCACCATCCTTTGCACAAATAAATGAAATTGAAAATATAGTTAAGGAATTGTTGGAGGTTGGAGTCATGTGTCCAAGTACTAGCCACTAGTCCTCTTTGATAGTCATATTTTTGAATAAAGAAGGCAATTGTTGCATGTACCTAGACTAATATGCCCTTAACAAGTTAATGATGAAAGATAAATCTTTCATTCCCATCTTTAATGACCTATTGCAGGAGATTCATGGAGCATATTTCTTCACTAAACTTGATCTCCATTTTGGTAATCACTTAATTTATATGAAGGACGTAGACATTCCTCAGTACATTGTCGGAAATTGTGATGTTTTGGTGAATCCTTTTGTTCTTTGCAATGCCCCATCAACTTTTAAGAGCTGCATAAGAAAGCCCTTTCAACCCTTTTTTTCAACTTTTTGCTTGTCTTCTTTCATGATATTTTGACTTATAACAAAACTTGGAAAGCATATATGGCACATGTTAATCTTGATAACCACTTGTATATTAAAAGTTCCACATGATCCTTTTGGCACTCTTGAAGTGGAATATTTGGATCAAATTTGCTAGTTGATACGAGGTGAGAATTGATCCCAAGAAAATTCAAGCAATGAAAGACTGCCCATGCCCAAATACATTGAAGCTTGCATGGTTTCCTTTGATCACTAGCTACTACAAAATATTTGCACAGATCTATTACAGAATTGTCGCCCAATTAATTTCCTTGCTCGAAAAGAATGTCTTTGTCTAGCATGATGCATTGAAGCAAGCCTTTCAATGCTTAAAGAAAGTTATGTGTTCTACCCAATCTTAATCATGTTGGAATCCAAAGAGAGGTATTGGCGCAGTGTGATGTAAGAGTGTTGATGCATGCCTAATTCCATTGCGACGGATTGTGGTCTACCTCCACCAACAAATTATCACAAGAGTTGTTTAAACTACAAGGCACCCAAATAAAAATGAACATGACTTATTTCCCCCGAACAAATGGTGAGGGAGATATGGTCAATAACTTTTTGGATACTTATTTGAGATGTTTTGCATCTAGTTGGTTCACTATCTTCCAATTTCAAAATAGTGATACAATACTACCTATAATGGCAACAAAAAAATGCAAACCTTATGAGGTTGTATATGAACAAAAACCCCAATGTTTAATCTTGTATTTACCAGGCTCATCCATGATTAAGGCAACAAATATCCTTCTTACAACTAGAGTTGACATTCTTTGTATACTTAGGAACAATTTGGTTTTATTAGCTCAAAATAGAATGAATAAATAACTAGAACAACACTCAAAACGCTACTTTGAATAAAGGGATCAAGTATTTTTGCATCTTCAGGCTTGTAAGTAGATACATCTCAAGAAAAAGAACCACTAGAAACTAGTACCTAGGTTCTATGGCCCATATCAAATCCTACAATGGATTTGATAGGTTGCGTACAAATTGGCTCTCTCCCTACACATTGCGAGATCCACCCAGTTTTTCATGTGTGTTGTAGAAACTGGTGGGATTGAATTGTAGAATTCAAACCATCCTCCCTAAACTTATTGAAGAAGGTTCCATTAGGTTATAGCCACAGGTAGTACCAGACAAACTAGAGTATATATTGCACCAACTGTATTATCCAAGAAGTCACGATATAGTGAAATGACATGCAACCTGAATATGCCACTTACAAACCAATAGATATTTTATAATAGTTTCCACACCTCCACCCTTGAGGAAAAAGCTTGTTTTGAAGGGTGAGGGCATGTTAGGGCCCTACCATAACATTTCTACTTAGTGGTATTTAAGAGTCAACTACTTAATGACAAGGCCATCCTCTTTCAATAAGGCCCACTAGGTACTTGGTGTGTGGTTAATTAATGTAAAAGGGTCATCATTATGCAATGTCTCACTTTGTAGTTGGTACTCCTTAATGTGGGAACACTAGTGGTTAGGGTTTGGGTAGTGAGAAACTATTTATAAAAGTAGGAAGCTATGTAATGTTTTTTCAAGTTATTATTATTGTATCAAGAGCTCTACTCGTATCAAGGTTTCCCAATCAAAGAGTCTTGTGAACATTGATCTCTTTTTGGGTTGATATTCCTCTTTTACTTTCTACAGTTTATATTTCTTCTAACAATAGATCTTAATTCTTTGTTTTTGCTATATAAGTACCCCACATGTACTTTCCAGGTTCATGTTGTGCACCTTTACTTCTAACATCAACATCCATTCTTAAATTACTTCTATACTTCTTTATTAAATCATTTGCTTCCATAATTTTATATTGATTTCTTATTTGTCCCCTATTGCAGTGTTTCTATCATGATTGATACTTCTATACTTCTTTATTTAATCATTTGTTTCTATAATTTTGTATTGATTTCTTATTTTTCCCTATTGCATTGTTTTTATCATGATTGATCTATATCTTTTATTTCAATGTATAAAGACTAATTTAAACTTACTCTCCATCGATTTGGAAACCATGTGTGATTAAAGTCCTCAACCTAACCTTGTCTTATTGAGTCACAATTCTACTAGATTCATGGTGATCTATGAGATCTAAATAAGGTAGGAAAATTCATAAAGAATATGTTCTATTTGTTCAAGTAAATTCCTAAAAAGCAATGACCAATCAAAATAATAAAAAAAATTGGAAAAAAAATCATAGAAAGTATGTTTAATTGGTCAAATAAATTCCTAAAACATAAACACTTATGTTTTTTATTCAACAAAATAACAAAATATTATGGGTTTAATATGATTTGAAATCTATTTTAACCTAATAATAAAAATGTCTAATAACTTTAGAATTGTTCTTTTAATAGTAAACATGATGTTCTTAATAATGTGTACTTGATGTAAAATTATATAATCTCAAGAAAACATTCCTTTATCACACACTTTAATAAATTATAAGATTTGTATCTTAATAATAACCCATAACCAAAATAACTAGTATCTTCGTGTAAAGTTATATAACCTCAAGAAAGCATTCCTTTATCAAGAACTTTAATAAATTATAAGGTTTGTATCTTATTAATAACCAAGAACCCAAATGACTAAAACTTTTTAGATACAACATGAGTCTTTTCTTTAAAAAGAAATGTTGAATGCATAGTATTTATATATAAAAACCTTAATAACATCTTTATTTATCTTTGATAAGTAAATTTTTTTTTATATTTTTCTTATCATAAAATTACTAACTGTCCTTAATATATATATATATATATATATATATATATATATATATATATATATATAATAATTGTTAATTATCCTTAAAATATATATTGTATAACTATATAAGTTGTTAAATAAAAACATTCTTCAAATAAATCATACACAAACAAAAATTTAAAACTTCAACCATTTACCAATTTCAATGTTCTGAAATTTTCAGAAAAACAACTATAAAGAAAATTAGAGAAAACAAACAATTCTATAGAAAAATGAAAATATTTCTAATTTTAATTATAATAAAAAAAATGCTCCAAAAGGGTTGGATCTAATGGTATAAAGCAAGGAGTTTTTCATAGTTGGGCAAGGTTCAATTCTCGTGAGAGTTTTACTTGGAGCCATGAGTACATCTTGAGGTAGTGGTCGAACGTGTGGTTGCACCCAGAGATACCATATTAAACGGTTGCACCCAGAGATACCATATTAAACGGTATCTTGACCCATGCACACATAAGTGGATCAAAGCCCACCTCCATGTCCTTCAAATTTTTAAGTCCCCGAGGTGTAGGTTGGTGACGGAGTGTGTTGTTAAGCCACTCCGTGTTGAAAAGTCACTGGTTCGAAACCTAGGAAATCCAACCATCCAACCATGTTAAGGGTGTGTTGTTAAGCCACTCTGTGTTGAAAAGGTTGGTGACGGAGTGTGTTGTTAAGCCACTTCGTGTTGAAAAGTCACTGGTTCGAAACCTAGGAAATCCAACCATCCAACCATGTTAAGGGTGTGTTGTTAAGCCACTTTGTGTTGAAAAGTCACCAGTTCGAAACCTGCAAAATCCAACCATGTTAAGGGTTGGTGTGGCTCAGGCCAGGTGCTTGACGGCTCGCAGTTTCTCAAACTCGATTTCTCAAACCAAAAATTAATCCCGCTGCCAAGAAGGTCCAAACAAAATAACAAACAAAAAAATAAAATTATAATAAAAAAAATGTATCTAAACATATAACATAAATTTTGACATTAATAATATTTATATTCTTCATTGTTATGCATTCCCAAATATTTTTTGTGCAAGGGAGCCATCATCACACCATACCTATTACCTTTGTTTTAAGTTGTTTTACTTCCGCCATTAGCATTTCAATCTGATATTCCAAACGAAAAAAACAATTAATATTTGTCTAATATGCCAAACAATAAACACCATTTAAATCACTACACAAACCACCCATCATAGAATTACTTTTGTCCATTTGACAAAGTTGCATCGTGTTATAACTACCTTTTGTGCTCGTATATGGTTCAATCCCTGATCAACTTGGACCTCCAATTCAATTAATTCCTTCAATGAACATGTCCCTAAACCCTCCCCCATCATCTTTCTGGAAGCAAACATGAATATAAGGAAAAATCATGATATATAATGCTCAATTCAATTGCATGGATCGACTTTGAAAGTTACCCTACCTTTGTGTCAATTCGAGAATCCTAATTCTACCTTTCATATTTGCAATCTGTCGGTTTAAATCCTGCACAAAGAAATGATAATCATAAAAACTCCAGTCCCTCAAGACTTAGAGATAGGCCATAGTCAATTCCAATTTATAAATATAAATATAGTGCTTGGTTAACTTTTTCTGTATGACAATTAGCTAAACAGATCTGTATATTTTTTTGCTTCTTAGAAAGTAATTACGGTTAACTAAAGTTTTTAAAAAATACAAATAGTAATTTTATTATATGAGGATTTTTTTTTAAATTTAGTCATGAATAAACTTTAATATTTATATTTTTAATCTTTTTCAAATATAAAGATATTTTATTATCACATTCTAATTAAAAGTGTGACACACCTTTATAAGTTTACTTTGTAGATTTTAACCTTGTACAATTATTTATTGCAAACAATATAAATGACAAATACATACATTACATAGATTTTTTCTCTGGAAACTCAATCGGCAAAAAACCATGTGCCTAAAAACAACCCAACAATGGACACAAAAATTAAGGCCAAAAAAAAATTTAAGGACTTTGCAAGCAAAGAATATAACATTACTTTCATCAGAATTTCCAAAGTCTTAATAGTACTGTAAAACATGTTTATATTCAACTTTTAAATCCTTCATGATAAGTTTCAAAATTGGATAGCATAATATTGCATTTTTAAAAAGGAAAATTTCCCATAAATTCCTAACCACTCTTTAGAAAATATTGTTATTTATTTTCAATATAATTTCAATTTTTAAAGAAAAGTATAATTTCTCCTCCTTGATTTTATGTTAAAATTTTGAGATTTTCATCATATCCCTATGTCTTAATCCAACAATTCACTTTTAAAGCAATTCCCTAGTCTAATTGGTTATAATCTTTTACTACCAACCAACCGACATATATTCAAATCTTGTAAGTTGTATAATCCACCTCTATCTTGACACAATGTTGTGTCTTTATATGCAAATAAAATTAACTAGCAACCAATGATTCACATTCAAATTGATTCATTGGTTGAATTATATATGAGTCTTCCCTACTATCCAACCAACACATGTTCAAATTTCATGGGGTTCACAGTCCATGTCTTAACACAATGTTTGATACTTGATGCTAACTGCAAAAGGTACTAATGAGTCACCTTTAAAGTGATTCATTAATAAGATTAGTTATGAGCTTTCTCTATGAACCAAACAACCTATGTTAAAATCTTGTGTATTATTTAGTCCAATTATTCCTTAAAATAATGTTTAGGACCAAATGTAGAGAAAAAAATAACTACCAACCAACATATCACTTTTAAATTTATTAAAATATTAAATTGATTATAAATTTTTACAACTTCCAACCAACAAAACTATCCAAACTACTTAAACATACACCACTTACACAACAAACCTATCCAAACTATTCTACTTAAACATACACCACGTACACAACAAACTTATCCAAACTACTCAAACATGCACCATTACTAATCAAATATTAATTGTTTTAATCTTATATACACATGTCAAATTCAACATCAATCATTAACACATACATTACTAATAAAACATTAATTATTTCATACATTACTAATAAAACATTAATTATTTCAAGATTTATAAGCTTAAAATATTTTTTATATAATACACATGTTAAATTCAAAATGACAAATTTTGTAGAAGTGATTTTATAGCTTGATAATGTTTTTACAAATCCTCATATTCTTTTCATAAAAACACTATTTTTCTCAATATATAAGAAAACTTTCAAATATAATTACAAAATAATTAACAATAAAATCCTCATTGAATATATTAACATTGAATTCTTTTATAGAGTTCATAAGTGATTGGATAACTTAATTACTTTATTTAAATATTTTTTTATAATAATTATATTAATGTCAATTAATTTTCATATCTGATTATTTATACAATATGATTTTTCTTTGAAACAAGCTGAACCATGAAAAATGTGAATCTCCCAAATTAAATTATTATACTCCCATTCATATGCATGTTTCATCACCTCATTATTTAGAGGTAATTCTCACTTAATCCCTTCCATGTCTATAAAGTGGGAAAAATGTTAGCTAGTAAACCATGAAAGAGTTATCCTTATTATTTTGTTCTCTTAACCTATTATCAAGCACAAGCAAGCGTCATCTGTTTTTATTGTTCTCTATTATGATAAAACACAAGCTTAAAAGCTTCTTCATTACATCAAAACATGTGGATACAAAGTGAACATCAAATATCCCTATGAAAATATCTCGGAGGTACCAGCTAAGGTTGTTGCCTAGTTTTGTAGAATAGTATATTCATTCTAAATTTACATCCGCGTCGGCACACTTGGGTTTGGACGGATAGAATGACTAGGCGACCTCGGAGGACTATGTGGATGGGATGGGCTCGGGACGACTTGGACGTGGACTCGACGTGAAATAAGTTTGACGTACATCCACTTGAGGTGAACTTAGGTTCACTTCGTATATTGTGACTTGCTAAGTACACTACACGGCTCATATAAGTAAGTGGATGTCTCACTCAACTAAGGTATCAGATTTTAGGTGTGATCTTTATTGGCGAACAGTTTTTTATTTTCTTTTGTATCCAGTGCAGTCAAAATCTTTCATTTGGCTGTATCCTTTTTTAAATCGTAATTTTTTATTGAAAAAAAAAACATCAATAAATGATTCTTGTTCAAGGGTTTGGCATCACAAGTCAGAGGATGCAGGAGGCAGGCCTACGAATGCTTCAAGGGCTGGATGGATAGTTGACTGGATGTTTGGCATTCTGATTGTAATCCGTAAATGAGATGCATAAAGATTGGTCATGTTCCTCTGTTGTAATGTAACATTCTTATATAACAAAGAGTTAAAAGCGCCATCTATATTGGATTTTAGGGTTGTCTAAGATGTGTTATGTGTTGAATGTTGTTGTTTCATGTATGTTTATGTTTTCTAAGTGTTAGAATTCACTAAGTGTAAGTATTGTTGTTGAATGTTTAAAGGTTGTGGTTGGACTTATTTTCCATGTGATTGTTGGATAATTTTAGTAAAGGGTGACAACAAATTTTAAGGATAGAATTGAGATCTTATTATTCAGTGTTGGTTGTAACTATTGAGATCAAGTTAGAATATTGATATGATTGTATTTAATAATCAATTTCATGTGTAAATGTACATAAATTGTAAGTTCGTAGAGGCAAACAAAGAGACTAAGTGAGTTGCTGTAATTTCCATGATTTGAATAATAAGACCACTGATACCTCTGCCTGGTGGACTAGCCCAACATTTAGGTGAACCACTTAAAATCTCTATGTTTATGATCTGTGTGATTATGTTTTCCGTATTTATAATCATAACAAGTAGTATCAGAGCTCGGAAAGAAGAAATGCCTTTGAATGAACCGCGGATTTGCCTACAAACGCACGCTTTGCTGGAGATGCCCACGGGAGCGTTGACTTGTGCATCAACGCGATGTCTCTGCCTGCAGGGAGCGCTGATTAAGAAAACAACGCCCGTATCTTTGTTTGTGGAGAGCGCCGAATTAAGAAAACAGCTCTTTCTGTGGAATTTAAGGCACGGTCCGACGACTCCTTTTAAACCAAAAGTCACGACTCCTTAAAACATTCGCGTGGATGCTTAAAAGGTGATTTTTATGAATTAAAGTTTAAGGTGGATACGTTTTGTCTTATTAAGCATGACATGGTCGTGAGGTGAATGTTTAAATTATAAACAATTCAAAAGGTGTAAGGGATTAAAGTAAAGCTTTTATTAAAAGTTTTTTTTACTAAAAGAGTGGATCTTTAATAAAAGGTTTTCTTTATTAATTTTTTTTTATTTATTAAATTTTATTAATTTTTTTTTTTAGTATTAAATCTTGTAAAGTTTATATCATCCTTTCTTTATATATTGTTTTCAAATGGCTTTGGTTATTACAAGTAGTGGTGTTTTCTGGAATGTTTCCTCTAATGGTAAAGAAGCAGAGTACTAAGTTTGAAATTGAGAAGTTTAATGGCTAGAACAATCTCGAAATCTGGAAAGTTAAGATGCACGTTCTGCTCGTGCAACAAGGGGTGGTGAAGGCGTTTTTTGGGAAAATAAAAACAACCTGCGACCATAATAGATGATGACTGGGATGAGATGGATGCAAGAGCATTGAGTGCCCCCGACGATGTTTTGTTCAATATTGTCTCAGAGAAGATAACAGTCGGTTTATGGTCAACGCTGGAAAACATGTACAAGACGAAATCCTTAACGAAAAGGATCTTCCTGAAAAAATAATTGTACACTTTGTGCATGAAGTAAGGTACAAAAATAGTTGATCATTTAAATACTTTTAATACTCTCTTAGTTCAATTGACTAGCGTGGGAGTGAAATTCGAACTGAAGATAAGGCAATTACATTATTGTGTTCTTTGCCCACGTCATGGAATCATTTTGTTACCTCCATTAGTTTCATTTCAATAGAAAGTATTGAGTTTGATGATATTGTTGGAGCTTTACTATCTGAGGAAACAAGGAAGAAATCCAATCTAGAAACCTCTACATCTGAGGCGATGATGGTCCGAGGCAGACCTAAAGAAAGAGCACACGGTCAGAGGGATTTCTCTCGGTAAAAGTCTAAGGGAAATAAAAGCAAGCTTAAGTGTTGGTTTTGTGGCAAATCTGGACACCTGAAGAAGGATTGTTGGAAGCAACAACAAACCTCCAAAGAAAACCCTCCAAAAGAGACGGAGGAAGCAAATGCAACCGAAACAGGTTCAGCAACGGGTTTAGGTGTGACTGATGAAGTTTTATCAATTAGTATTGGTTCACTTCATGATCAACAGTGGTTTTTGGATTATGGTGCTTCAAACCACATGTGTCTTTATAGACACTAGTTTATTACTTTACCAATCTATAGATGATGGAATAGTTTACATGGGAAATGATATTTCATGTAAAGTTGTGGGAATTGGTAGCCTTACTAAGTGATGTAAGACATGTACCTGAGCTTAGGAAGAACCTAATTTATTTGGGAGTCTTAGACACTGGAGGATATAAGACTATTGTTCAAGGTGGAGTTATGAAGGTCTACAAATGAATCATATTGGTTATGAAAGCAAAGAAGGTTGGTAACCTGTTTTTGTTAGAAGGAAGAACTAAGTCAGATCATGCGACAACAGTATCTGAGAAAGACAGTGATTATGTTTGACTGTGGCATCAACGGTTGGGCCATATGAGCGACCAAGGATTGAAGATATTATTTGATCGCAAATTGCTTCCTAGTCTAAAGTCTTTAAAGTTAGATTTCTCTTTAAAGTTAGATTTCTGCAAGCACTGTATTTATGGAAAACAGAATAGGCATAGATTTAAAACTGCAAGACACACCAATAAGGGAATACTTGATTATATTCATTCTGATGTTTGGGGACCATCCCCTACTATTTCATATAGAGGATCATCATATTTTGTAAATTTTATAGATGATTTCTCTAGGAAAGTTTGGGTCTATATGTTGAAGAGTAAAGCTGATGTATTTACAGTTTTCAAGCAGTTTAGAGCTTTAGTGGAAAAGAGCACTGGTAGATCCATTAAATGTTTAAGAACTGATAATGGTGGTAAATTTACATCAATGGAGTTTGAGAATTATTGCAAGGAATTTGGGATCGATAGGAATAAAACCACTACATATACTCCTCGACAAAACAGAGTTGTTCAACACATGAGCATGACTCTTCTAGAGAGAGCAAGGAGTTTGTTGAGTACGCCAACTTGCAGCAGGAACTATGGGCAGAAGCTGTATCTACAACTTGTTATCTACTGAATCGATTGCCATCAACAACAATAGAATGTGAAATTCCTGAAGAGGTATGGACAGGTCACCCTTGTAATTATTATAATCTTAAAGTTTTTGGTTGTGATGCCTATGCTCTAATTCCAAAACATCAGCGTTCTAAATTAGATCCAAAATAGAAAAGGCTTATCTTTGTTGGATATGGTGATGGTATTAAGGGGTATAGGTTGTGGGATCCTACTGTCCACAACATCACCATTAACAGAGATGTAATATTTGATGAATCATCTCTCATCAAATCAAATGCAGATGTTCAAATGAAACAGGAAGAAGCCCCAAAGTATCAACAAATTCAGTTTGAAAACAATGAAGGTGAACATGAACAAGTTTCAGAAGATGTTCATGAAGAGTCTCCTGTAGTAGCGGAAGACATGGTTGATGATGAGAGTCAACAGATTGTGGATGAGCCACAAACTTCCCTAAGGAGATCTACACAGGTCATAAATCCTCCAAGAAGATATGATGATTTTGTTTTATCGGTTTCTTTAAGTACCAATGATGATGAACCTTCGTGCTATTAGGAAGCTGTGAAGGGTTTTAACAAAGATAAACGGAAAGAAGCGATGAAGGATGAAATGAAGGCATTAGAGAGAAATGCTACATGGGACCTGGTCGAAGTTCCAAGAGACAGAAAAATTGTAGGTTGCAAGTGGGTCTACAAGCTAAAGAAGGGTGTTGATGATAAGGTGGAAAGGTACAAAGCAACGCTGGTTGTGAAAATATATTCTCAGAAAGAAGGTACTGACTTTCAAGAGATCTTTTCACCAGTTGTAAAGGTTGTTTCAATTTGAATTGTATTAGCATTAGTTGCATTGCTTGATTTGGAGTTGGAGCAACTAGATGTTAAAACTGCTTTCTTACATGGAGATTTGGATGAGGAGATTTATATGGAACAACCCGAAGGGTTCATTCATAATCGCAACAAGAAATTTGTTTGCAGGCTCAAGAAATCATTGTATGGTCTGAGGAAGTGGCTTAGACAATGGTACAAGAAATTTGACTCTTTCATGGTGAGCCAGAATTATACAATGAGTGAGTATGATCATTGTGTCTACTTTAAGAAATTGAATAATGGCATATTCATTATCTTAGTATTGTATGTTGATGATATGCTTTTAACAAGCAAAAGCATAACTGAGATCAATAGGTTAAAGGCTCAGACGACCAAGACGTTCGATATGAAAGATCTAGGAGTAGCGAGGCAGATTTTGGGCATGGAGATATACAGAGACAGGAGGAATGGTAAGCTTTGGTTGTCACAACAGAGGTATGTTGAAAAGATACTTTTGAGGTTTGGTGTGAACGATATGAAACCAGTATCAATCCTTTTGGCTTCCCATTTTAGGCTTTCTTCAAGTTTATGTCCTAGTACAAAAGAAGAAAAGGAATATATGTATTGATTACCATATGCTAATGCAGTAGGAAATCTAATGTATGCGATTGTTAGTACAAGGCCAGACATTTCACATGCAGTTGGGGTTGTTAGCAAGTATATGGTAAATCCAACTAAAGAGCACTAGGTAGCAGTGAAATGGGTGCTTCAGTCTTTGAGGGGCACAAGTGATTACTGTATCACCTATAACAATGGTCGTGAGTTAGTCTGTGGATATGTTGATTCTGATTTTGCAGGTGATTTGGACAAGAGAATGTCGACTTCAAGGTATGTCTTTACTCTTGCAGGTGGAGCTATTAGTTGGATGTCAAAGCTACAAAACATTGTTTGGTGAGTTTGGAAGGATGCAGGACAAAGTAAAGTTACTTTGTGATAGTCAAAGTGCTATTCACATGGCTAAGAATCCAACCTACCACAGTAAAACAAAACATATACCTATCAAGTACCATTTTGTAAGACATGTCATTGATGAACATGGAGTCTCTCTTGAGAAAGTGCATACGAAAGAGAACTGCGTAGACATGTTCACAAAGCCAGTACTGTTAGAGAAGCTGCGTTGGTGCCTGGCTTCTCTTAGCTTGCAAAAAAGGTGATAAACAACAGAAGGAGCAAGGTATCAGGTAATTGTTGTCAAGGTGGAGATTGTTAAACGGTGACAACAAATTCCAAAGATAGAATTGAGATCCTATTATTCAGCATTGGTTGTAACTATTGAGACCAAGTTAGAATATTGATAGGATTGCATTTAATAATCAGTTTCATGTGTAAATGTATATAAATTGTAAGCCCGTAGAGGCAAAAAAGGAGACTGAGCGAGTTGTTGTAATCTCCATGATTTGAATAATAAGACAACCGATACCTTTGCTTGGTGGACGTAGCCCAACGTTTGGGTGAACCATGTAAAATCTTTGTGTTTATGATCTGTGTGATTGTGTTTTCTGTATTTGCAATCATAACAAATCTAAGTATGACTTTGTGCATCTAACTATGGTAGCTTAAAGCAAAGTTATGATAGAACTTTAAGTGAGTAGCAGGGGAAGGTTCGTCAAACCATTGGGGTTTAGGTAATGTAATTCCCTACAACAAGAAATGATAAAACAAAAAATTTTGGGCTCAACTTCTTCAAGGAGTTGGTTTCATAATTTTTTTGGGCACGCTTCACCTTGCTTCAAAAGGAAGCAATAGGTTGGGAGGGCGACTTGACTAGTTTGAGGCAGCTTTATTATCATCCTTTGACCGAGAAGAAGCCTATAATGTCTGGGCGGTCATACAGGCAATGCTTGGCACAAGTATTGGAGCAACCTTGTAGACAATTGTTCAGAACAGTGCCAGATGACATTGCATGTTGGACAAAGGCGAAGGATGAACCAAAGATACTACTGTCTAGTACCCGAGGAAACCCACTTCGAATAGAGGTAAAGTTCATTGTTCTCGTTGTTGTTCATCCCCCTTAAAAAGTTGTGAAAGACAAACTTTAGTGGACGAAAGGCTCCAACTGATAGGTGCCTTGGTGCCTTCGCTGGCAACAAAGCGTAGTGCAACCATCAACTTTGTTTTGTGGACTTAACAATCAACGAAAGGGCAGTTCAGGCATTGGTTGACTTTGGTGCCTCGCACAATTTCTTGAGCACTAAATTGGCGAGTGAACTTGGACTTAGGGTTGGCTCATGCAAATCTTTAGTCGAGGCAATCAAATCTAAGACTATTGCAGCAGCTAGAGCAGCTAGCGTTGCATTCACAATTCACATTCAATTAGACAAGTGGAAGGGTTAGGTTGAATTCATAGTATTGCGAATGGATGATTTTGAGGTCATTCTTGGCCAATAGTTTTTAAGAAGGACAAAATCGATTCTCATGCCATTTGCACATAAGTTCGTTATACTTGGTGAACAAAAGTTGTATTGTCCCTACCTATTGTTGTTACAAATTTCCCTTACTGTTGTAGCAATTTATGTGTATCTCTAGGTGATGACTTTCGTCAAACACATAGGTTGCAGGTTTATTTCCACTGGAATAATGTTGTGTTTTTATGATGTTTGTGAGGTTACGAGTTTTAACAATTAGTTTGCATCATTCCCAAAAGGTGGTGAATGATATATGGCACCAATAGTTGAAATAACGATGTTGTGACAAATTAGAGCACATATAACTAGTTACAACAACAAAACATATGACTAAACAAGCTTGCCCCATAGCCTAGGGGTGACGAAGGAGATGTGTTTCGAGGCCAACAAATTCCTGACATGGAGCACCGAGACTCGGATGACCTAAGCATAGCCCCGGAGGACACCCCTCTTTTCTTCAAGTACAGCCCACATATCGCCAGCACCATCATCCATCACACCGACAAGTGGCAGTGGGTCTTTGTTCCATGAGGTAATGAGTCCAGGTATCATGGTATGTATCACTTCGATATTTGAAGCACTTGAATACATTGTATTGAATCTGTTAACTCTCAAAAACGCACCGGCATTTTTGAAGGAAAGATGCCTAATATTGTAGGGAAAAATTTTCCAGCTTCCCTAGCTCCAAATCCAAATCTGATTGCATCATTGGAAAGCTTATGATCTGTAGTTAAAAATCGACTATTTGAACGTGTAAAACAGACATTCCACGGCTGAGAAAATTGATTTTTACCAAAGGCAATTTTTTGCTGGAAATTCTGACTTTCGGTGGTTTAGGCGAACAGGACGATTGTTCATTAACCACCGAAAGCTGCGCTTTCGGTGGTAAATTCGCACAGAATCTTTCCAGTCAACCACCGAAAGCTTGTTTTAACCAGAATTTTTGAAATTTCGCCCAGATCAGGGATTTTTGAAGCATAATGAGATGAAACCTCTTGGAATAGACATGTGGTGAATTATCAAGTCCAACACAACAGTTAGTTCTGACAAATGGTGGAGAAAGGAGGTGTTTCAAAGGATATGGACAATTTATGTTGAACAGAAAATTA
>ML803533.1:161657-175573 GCA_009831015.1 Picea engelmannii
TTTAGTCAAGAGCACCAAGCCCTCTATGTACCTCGATGTTGGTGGCATTGATTGTTGAACTCTTCTGTCATGAATCTAGTAAAAATGTACCCTTCACTCAAGTAAAAACACTTATTAGGCATGTTAAGCTTTTTCTATCTTATGTTAATGTTTAGAGGGTGACACTGATGATGAGGATCCTAATATAGGCAACGATTTTGATGATATGTAGTTATTTGTTGTAGCATGATTTTTTTTTGGGACTCTAGAGGCCATTTACAACCTCTTTGTTGATGTATTTTGGTTCAGAGATGCATTGCACTTGGTGCTATTTTGGTTATATGCACCCTTGCTATTTACAAGAGAAACTTTGCATATTTGTGTATAATGGTTTGGATTCATATGGATGCACATGAATATATCTTCACGAACTCCACAGAGCGAGTTGTACTTAGCAGTAGCACCAGTAGAGGACACCAGAGTCTAGATGTTTCTTCTTCTATAGTACATTAGAGTCCAATGCCAGCCCCAGGACCTTCTTCCTCTAAAGGAAAATCCATTTCTAGAGCCATCACCTTCGGCCATAAAAGGGGCCGAGGGAATTGTTAGTTTATTTATTTGATTTCATTATAGATAACTCATGATGATGAGATACATTTATTGTATTTTTTGATGATATTTTGAGGCTTTAGAGTCCGGACATGATTCAATGTAGATTTGTGATGCATTAGAGTTTACTAGACATATTATACATCTTATATATGAGTTCTCTTTTCATATTTATGTGGAAATGCATTTATTTGATGTTGTTGATGCTTTAGATATTTAAAAAAATGAAAAAAAAATGATTAATTTTGTATTTTTTTCGTTCTTACGACATTTTCCGATATTTACCAACATTTTCCCCGATTTTGCCGATATTTTCGTTTTCGGACCCTTGGTGATATTTTATCGTTGCCGATGTTGGTAACATTGATTCAAATCTTGTAAGTTGTATAATCCACCTCTATCTTGACACAATGTTGTGCCTCTATATGCAAATGAAATTAACTACCAACCAATGAGTCACATTCAAATTGATTCATTGGTTGAATTGTATATGAGTCTTCCCTACTATCCAACCAACACATGTTCAAATTTCATGGGGTTCACAGTCCATGTATTAACACAATGTTTGATGCTTGATGCTCACTGCAAACGGTACTTAATTTCCAACCAATGAATCACTCTTAAGATGCTTGATGCTCACTGCAAACGGTACTTAATTTCCAACCAATGAATCACTTTTAAAGTGATTGATAACCAAACTATGTCTTAACACAATGCTTTGCAAACTATGAACCAAATAACCTAGGTTAAAATCTTGTGTATTATATAGTCCAATTATTCCTTAAAATAGTGTTTAGGGCCAAATGTAGAGAGAGAAATGACTACCAACCAACATATCACTTTTAAGATTATCAGATAATTAAATTGATTATAAATCTTTACAACTTCCAACCAACAAAACTATCCAAACTACTTAAACATACACCACATACACAACAAACCTATCCAAACTACTATACTTAAACATACACCACGTACACAACAAACCTATCCAAACTACTGAAACATGCACCATTACTAATCAAATATTAATTGTTTTAAGCTTATATACACATGTCAAATTCAAAATCAATAATTAACACATACATTACTAATAAAACATTAATTGTTTCATACATTACTAATAAAACATTAATTGTTTCATACATTGCTAATAAAACATTAATTATTTCAAAGTTTATAAACTTAAAATATTTTTTATATAATACACATGTCAAATTCAAAGTCACAAATTTTGTAGAAGTGATTTTATAGCTTGATAATGTTTTTACAAATCCTCATATTCTTTTCATAGAAAACACTATTTTTTTCAATATATAAGAAAACTTTTAAATATGATTACAAAATGACTTAACAATGAAATCCTCATTAAATATATTAACATTAAATTCTTTTATAAAATTCATAAGTGATTAGATAACTTAATTACTTTTTTTATAAGTTTATATCATTATTTTTTTATATATTTTTTTCTAAGGGTTTTGGTTATTACAAGTAGTGGTGTTTTTTGGAATGTTTTCTCTAATGGCAAAGAAGCAGAGTGCTAAGTTTGAAATTGAGAAGTTTAATGGCAAGAACAATTTTCAGATCTGGAAGGTTAAGATGCACGATCTACTCGTGCAACAAGGCGTGGCGAAGGTGATTTTGAGAAAATAAACGCAACCTGCGACCATAACAAATGACCACTGGGATGAGATGTATGCGAGAGCGTTGAGTGCCCTCGACGATATTCTGTTCAATATTGTCTCAAAGAAGATAACAATCAGTTTATGGTCAAAGCTGAAAAGCCTGTACATGACGAAATCCTTAACGAAAAGGATCTTACTGAAAAAATAATTGTACAATTTGCGCATGAAGGAAGGTACAAAAATAGTAGATCATTTAAATACTTTTAATACTCTCTTAGTTCAGTTGACTAGCATGGGAGTGATTCAAATCTGAAGATAAGGCAATTAAATTATTGTGTTCTTTGCCCACGCCATGCTACATCTAAGGCAATGATGGTCCGAGGCAGACCTAAAGAAAGAGGACACGGTCAGAGGGATTTCTCTCAGTCAAAGTCAAAGAGAAAGAAAAGAAAGCTTAAGTGTTGGTTTTGTGGCAAAGCTGGACACCTGAAGAAGGATTGTTGGAAGCGACAACAAACCTCCAAAGAAGACCCTCCAAAAGAGACGGAGGAAGCAAATGCAACCGAAACAGGTTCAACAACAGGTTTAGGTATGACTGATGAAGTTTTATCAATTAGTATCGGTTCACGTCATGATCAACAGTGGTTATTAGATTATGGTCCTGGTTTATTACTTACCAGTCTATAGATGATGGAATAGTTTACATGGGAAATGATATTTCATGTAAAGTTGTGGGAATTGGTAGCCTTACTAACTGATGTAAGACATGTACCTTAGCTTAGGAAGAACCTAATTTATTTGGGAGTCTTAGACACTGGAGGATATAAGACTATTGTTCAAGGTGGAGTTATGAAGGTCTACAAATGAATCATATTGGTTATGAAAGCAAAGAAGGTTGGTAACCTATTTTTGTTAGAAGGAAGAACTGAGTCAGATTAAATGCGATAGCAGTATCTGAGAAAGACAGTGATTATGTTCGACTGTGGCATCAATGGTTGGGCCATATGAGCGAACAAAGATTGAAGGTATTATCTGATCACAAATTGCTTCCTAGTCTAAAGTCTTTAAAGTTGGATTTCTGCAAGCATTGTATTTATGGAAAATAGAATAGGCATAAATTTAAAACTGCAAGACACACCAGTAAGAGAATCCTTGATTTTATTCATTCCGATGTTTGGGGACCATCCCCTACTATTTCATATAGAGGATCATCATATTTTGTAACTTTTATAGATGATTTCTCTAGGAAGGTTTGGGTTTATATGTTGAAGAGTAAAGATGATGTATTTACAGTGTTCAAGCAGTTTAGAGCTTTAGTGGAAAATAGCACTGGTAGATCCATTAAATGTTTAAGAACTGATAATGGTGGTGAATTTACGTCAATGGAGTTTGAGAATTATTGCAAGGAATTTGGGATCGATAGGAATAAAACCACTCCCTATACTCCTCAAAAAAACAAAGTTGTTCAACACATGAACATGACTCTTCTAGAGAGAACAAGGAGTATGTTGAGTAACACCAACTTGCAGCAGGAACTATGAGCATAAGTTGTATCTACAACTTGTTATCTGGTGAATCGATCGCCATCAACAACAATAGAATGCAAAATCTTGAAGAGGTATGGACAGGTCACCCTTGTAATTATTCTAATCTTAAAGTTTTTGGTTGTGATGCCTATACTCTAATTCCAAAACATCAGCGTTCTAAATTAGATCCAAAATAAAAAAAGGCCTATCTTTGTTGGAGATGGTGATGGTATTAAGGGGTACAGGTTGTGGGATCCTACTACCCACAAGATCACCATTAACAAAGATGTAACATTTGATGAATCATCTCTCATCAAATCAAATGTAGATGTTCAAATGAAACAGGAAGAAGCACCAAAGTATCAGCGAATTCAGTTTGAAACCAATGAAGGTGAACATGAACAAGTTTCAGAAGATGTTCATGAAGAGTCTCTTGCAATAGAGGAAGACATGGTTGATAATGAAAGTCAACAGTTTCTGGATGAGCCACAAACTTCCCTAAGGAGGTCTACACGGGTCATAAATCCTCCAGGAAGGTATGATGATTTTGTTTCATCAGTTTCTTTAAGTACTAATGATGATGAACCTTCATGCTATTAGGAAATTGTGAAGGGTTCTAACAAAGATAAATGGAAAGAAGCGATGAAGGATGAAATGAAGACATTAGAGAGAAATGCTACATGGGACCTGGTAGAAATTCCAAGAGACAGAAAAATTGTAGGTTGTAAGTGGGTCTACAAGCTAAAGAAGGGTGTTGATGATAAGGTGGAAAGGTACAAAGCAAAGCTAGTTGCGAAAGGATATTCTTAGAAAGAAGGTACTGACTTTCATGAGATTTTTTCACCAATTGTAAAGGTTGTTTCAATACGAATTGTATTGGCATTAGTTGCATTGCTTGATTTGGAGTTGGAACAACTCGATGTTAAAATTGCTTTCTTACATGGAGATTTGGATGAGGAAATTTACATGGAACAATCTGAAGGGTTCGTTCATAATCGCAACAAGAAATTTGTTTGCAGGCTCAAGAAATCATTGTATGGTCTGAGGCAGTCGCTTAAACAATGGTACAAGATATTTGACTCTTTCATGGTGAGCCAGAATTATACAAGGAGTGAGTATGATCATTGTGTCTACTTTAAGAAATTGAATAATGACATATTCATTATCTTCGTATTGTATGTTGATGATATTCTTTTAGCAAGCAAAAGCATAACTAAGATCAACAGGTTAAAGGCTCAGACAACTAGGACGTTCGATATGAAAGATTTAGGAGCAACAAGGCAGATTTTGGGCATGGAGATATTCAAAGACAGGAGGAATGTTAAGCTTTGGTTGTCACAACAAAGGTATGTTGAAAAAATACTTTTGAGGTTTGGTATGAACGATGTGAAACCAGTATCAATCCCTTTGGCTTCACATTTTAAGCTTTCTTCAAGTTTATGTCCTAGTACAAAAGAAGAAAAGGAATATATGTATCGATTACCATATGCTAATGCAGTAGGAAGTCTAATGTATGCGATGGTTAGTACAAGGCCAGACATTTCACATGCAGTTGGGGTTGTTAGCAAGTATATGGTAAATCCAGGTAAAGGGCACTGGGTAGCAGTGAAATATGTGCTTCAGTGTTTGAGGGGCACAAGTGATTACTATATCACCTATAACAATGGTCGTGAGTTAGTCTGTGGATATGTTGATTCTGATTTTGCAGGTGATTTGGACAAGAGGTAGACTTCAAAGTAAGTCTTTACTCTTGCAGGTGGAGCTATTAGTTGGGATGTCAAAGCTACAAAACATTGTTTGGTGAGTTTGGAAGGATGCAAGACAAAGTAAAGTTACTTTGTGATAGTCAAAGTGCTATTCACTTGGCTAAGAATCCAGCCTACCACAGTAAAACAAAACATATACCTATCAAGTACCATTTTGTAAGACATGTCATTGATGAATGTGGAGTCTCTCTTGAGAAAGTTGCATACGAAAGAGAACTGCGTAGACATGTTCACAAAACCAGTACTGTTAGAGAAGCTACGTTGGTGTTTGTCTTCTCTTGGCTTGCAGAAAAGGTGATGAACAAAAGAAGGAGCAAGGTATCAGGTTAATTGTTGTTAAGGTGGAGATTGTTAAACGATGACAACAAATTCCAAGGATAGAATTGAGATCCTATTATTCAGCATTGGTTGTAACTATTGAGACCAAGTTAGAATATTGATAGGATTGCATTTAATAATCAGTTTCATGTGTAAATGTATATAAATTGTAAGCCCGTAGAAGCAAACAAGGAGACTGAGTGAGTTGTTGTAATCTCCATGATTTGAATAATAAGACGTGGACGTAGCCCAACGTTTGGGTGAACCACGTAAAATCTTTGTGTTTATGATCTATGTGATTGTGTTTTCCGTATTTGCAATCATAACAAATCTAAGTATGATTTTGTGCATCTAACTATGGTAGCTTAAAGCAAAGTTATGAAATAACTTTAAGTGAGTAGCAAGGGCAAGTGAGTAGCAGGGGAAGGTTGGTCAAACCATTGGGGCTTAGGCAATGTAATTCCCTGCAACAGGAAATGAGAAAACAAAAATTTTTGGGCTCAATTTCTTCAAGGAGTTGGTTTCAGAGTTTTTTTGGGCACACTTCACCTTGCTTCAGAAGGAAGCAATAGGTTGGGAGGACGACTTGACTAGTTTGAGGTAGCTTTGTTATCATCCTTTGACCGAGAAAAAACCTATAATCTCTGGGCAGCCATAGAGGCAATGCTTGGCACAAGTATTGGAGCAACCTTGTAGACAATTGTTCACAACAATGCCAGATGACACTGTGTGTTGGACAAAGGTGAAGGATGAACCAGAGATACTACTGTCTAGTACCCGGAGCAACCCACTTCGAATAGAGGTAAAGTTCATTGTTCTCATTGTTCTTCATTTTCATTAACAAGTTCTGAAAGACAAACTTTAGTGGACGAAAGGCTCCAACTGATAGGTGCCTTGGATGACAACAAAGCGTAGTGCAACCATCAACTTTGTTTTGTGGACTTGACAATCAACAAAAGGGCAGTTCAGGCATTGGTTGACTTTGGTGCCTCACACAATTTCTTGACCACTAAATTGGCGAGTGAACTTGGACTTAGGGTTGGCTCATGAAAATCTTTAGTCGAGGCAATCAACTCTAAGACTATTGCAGTAGCTAGCGTTGCATTCGCAATTCACATTCAATTAGACAAGTGGAAGGGTCAGTTGAATTCATAGTATTGCGAATGGATGATTTTGAGGTCATTCTTGGCCAAGAGTTTTTAAGGAAAAAATCGATTCTCATGCCATTTGCACATAAGTTCGTTATACTTGGTGAACAAAAGTTGTATTGTCCCTACCTATTGTTGTTACAAATTTCCCTTACTATTGTAGCAATTTATGTGTATCTCTAGGTGATGAATTTCATCAAACACATAGGTTGCAGGTTTATTTCCACTAGAATAATGTTGTGTTTTTATGATGTTTGTGAGGTTATGAGTTTTAACAATTAGTTTACATCAATCCCAAAAGGTGGTGAATGATATATGGCACCAATAGTTGAAATAACGATGTTGTGACAAATTAGAGCACATATAACTAGTTACAACAACAAAACATATGACTAAACAAGCCTACCCCCTAGCCTAGGGGTAACTAAGGAGATGTGTTTCGAGGCCAACAAGTTCCCGACATGGAGCACCGAGACTCGGACGACCTAAGCATAGCCCCGGAGGACCCCTCTTTTCTTCAAGTACAGTCCACATATCGCCAAAACCAGCGTCCATCACACCGACAAGTGGCAGTGGGTCTTTGCTTCATGAGGTAATGAGTCCAGGTATCATGGTATGTATCACTTTGATATTTGAAGCACTTGAATACGTTGTATTGAATCCTTCTTCATTTCATAACGTTTGCTTGGAGTTTATGCTCTTTTCCTTGTTTAAACATAGTAGGGTGACATGGTGCCCTAGTAAGTTGGTTTCCCTTCAGGATGGGTTGTTACTAGGTAAATACTTGAAGAGTCATCGTTTGTTCCCTCCATACTTACCACTTTCCATCTGCATCTATTCCACCTCCCCATCTTTTGGGCATTGGGATAGGATACACTAGGAAGGGTTGTACCTTACCTTGTGGGAAGAAGGGGCTAAAGGCCCAAAGGGTAAAAGTAGATCGCAAGAGTTAAAAGCCTAATTTAAAACCTTCGAGATGCTTCGCCCAAGGATCCCTAAAAGAGCAGTGAAAAGATTCTCAGTAAAAAAAGGGGACCCACAAAATGGCATGAACATTCAAGGTATTAGTTGGTGGATGGGAGGTCTCATCATGAGTCGACCTATCATGACCATGAACATGTAGCGGTATGACATTATCACCTATCTGGTCACCAAGCCAGGGTAGTGGCTCTTGGTTGCATAGACAAGAGAAAGGGGGTCTCACCACGATCCGACATTCTCATTTCTGTGAAATGTTTTATGGATGACACTATCACCGCTGGTCACCAAGCAGGACAATGGCCCTCAACTATTCCCTTGTAGTAAAAAAGAAAAGATCAAAAGAAAAAAATCTAAGAATAAATGGCAATGAATGGACTAGGAAACAATTGCATTCATGACAAGGTGCAACTCACCCTCCACAAAGGCGCCCGTAAGTAAGACTCTACATTTCCCTGTTATCAGATGCACCCCATGCCCAAAGGTCTACCTCATGCCATTTCATATACTTAAATGACTTGGATTAGGATCCACTTGAGAAACATCCTAGACTTATGGGGGATTAACCCAATAGGACACCTTGAGACCCTCTCCAGACGTAAATTTGTCAAATTGCATAACCTCTTTGAGCATGTGTTTGGGGTTATGGGGATTTGATGCACATGTTCAGGTGATTTAATTATTAGATGTGATTTACATACCATGATCCTTGTGACTTATGGACTCGTGGAGGGTGTACTTCTTGTCTCTGCGGGATTTTTCCCAGTGAACAGATATGCATGAGGGAATGACTAGCTCAGACCTTCATGAGGGCTCAAATCCCACCGATGGATGTTGAGGCCCCAGGCCAGGGGGCATGATAGAGATTGTTGATTTTCACCAGGAAGAAAAGGGTTGTTTCGTTTGGAGGCACTTTGGAAAACCTAGACCCAGGGTTTCATGCTCCTCCCACTTGGACGTTAATCCTTGAAGCCTCTAGACGTCACCCATGAACTAGGGTTTGCCATTTTGGAGGAATTTATGAGGATAGTGGAACGTGTGGGCATGGTTTTAGACCTTTGAAGGCCTAACGTTTCATCCACACATGGGGTTCAACGTCACTTTAGAAGGACATGATGTCAGCCTTGGAGGAGATGTTAGATGCACATTTATTTAATTATGTCAAAATTTAAGTTTCGTAACAAATTGTCGAGGTCAACCATATTTTTTGACCTAAAGTAATTAAAGGTCAAGTTTTTGTATAAATAAACAAAAGTGACATTCATTTTTCATCACGACTCGTCACACACAAGTGGTGCACTGAAATTTGCACCGTCTTTTAGGGCTATTGGCTTAAATAACTAGTGTGCATCGCTTGGGGAAGCTTTATGGTGGTGTGTTCTGGAATTTTCATGGTGGAATGGTCTTCAAATAGGGTTTGACTTGATTATTCTTGGTGAAGCAAGTAGAAAATTTGCATTTTATTCATGTAATGAATGTTTGTGGTAAATTTTTCTTGATTCATGTTAAAGATTATGAAATTTCTTGTTTAAATCCTAGGAAAGAAACATAAGTCCTTCTTTCTCCCTATAACATTTTCTACTATCTTGAATTTCCAAATATACATTGTTTGGAAGTGATTACTAGAGCCATAAAGTGTTATCTCTCTAGTAACTTCACCCCAATTACTAATCATCTTTCAAAGCCTAAGAAAGGAAGGTGTGCTAGGGCCTAGAAGTGCCTTTACTCTAGCAAAACCTCTCTTAAGACTTAGATGCTAGGGGCCTTGAAGTACCAACACCTCTTGCATCTACCTCTTTTCTTGGACAAGTATCATCAATGCTTTATTTCCCAAGTAATATTGTTGTTGTTATTGACTCCATAACCCTCTAAAGCCATTGATTTCTATGCTCTTGTGGATAAATGAGATTAGAACAACTCTCAAAACACTTTTCTCTCAAGCTTTTACTAACCACCACTAACCCTAACCTAGTCTAGAGCTACTAATTACTAACCAATTGTTGTCATAATCATTGTTACAACCATTGTCTAGCAACCTGTCTAAACTTACTAGCTAACTAAATCAACCCATAATTTTCATTAGGAAAAGTAATATCGGTTGAAGCTAAAGTATGCATTTAATTTCCTCTACAAAGTGCATTTTTTGAAATATATATTGTTTTTGTCACATCTTTATCTAGTTGTTGTTATAACTGTTGTTATAATCATCCTAGGTAGCTTGTTAAAGTTTATTCGTTGGTTGATACATCTCCAGAACTTGCATATAATGAAGTGTTATCATTGAAGCTTCAAATACCTTGTTATATTGTCTATACAAGTGTATTTTATGAGATAAATTGCAATTGCTACCATTCTCTTATTGTTGTTATCTACTTACCATTTGTTGTTTCCAACATTTACTTTATGCATTTGATGTCTTGTTGAAGGACTAATATCAATTGTTGTTCATAAACTGCCATAACGCTTGTTGTTGTCTTGGTAAAGGGTAGGTACATTCTTTTAATTCATTACTTCACCAATCAAGACATAAACTTGATTTGAGTGACCTAGAGAGAGAGGGGTAGTTTACCTTGTCCTTTTCCCTTTCTCAAACACCCTAGGTCTTGGGAAGTCTCCCTTGGAGTGGGTTTCTTTCTTCCTCTTAAACTGAAAAGGGTACCTTGTTGAGGTGACAGTGACAGGATTACCCCCATGTTACGTCCATCTCTTCCCACTTGCCTTAGGCTTTGGGAAAGTACAGATTGTGCGATAACAAGGCCAAATATATTATGAGCTCAAACTGAATATTACAGAGAAATTGCACTCACATATTTGAGTTGAAAAATACTCTCGCACTCATTGTACTGTTTTCTAGTGAAAACAATCAAAAGATGACCTAAGACAACAATTGTAGAGCCCTCCACAAACCACAAATATGCTACCAATAAAGTCTGCCACTTTCCTTGAGGGAAATACTACCCAAATGCTGATCAAATTGACTTTCCCAAGTGATTATGACCCCTCTACTAACCATAATGGTCTCCACTAGGTTTGTTGTCACAAGGAATTGACCTCTCCTCAAGGAAGACATGCCCAACACCAAGAAGTTTGATTCCCTTAACAATGAACTCAACCAACAACCAAAAATTCAACCCCTAGGCTATAGTACTTTTCCCAACACATAAAAACTTGGCCCCACTCAAAGAAGCGCGCCCCTCTAACTGCCAACTTGACCAACAAGGAGAATACTCGGCCCCAAAGAAGAGAAACAACCTAGTAATAAGAACTCAACCCTCATACAAGTAGATCCTAGTCACAAAGTGAGAAAACTTCGCCGCCAAGATGAGAAGCTTGGACACAATGAAAGATCTATATGATCTCTCCTCTACGATCAGGTAGGGTGGATAGTTTCATGACCAAACCCAATCTTCTTCTCTAGGTACTTTCGTACCAAAATCCAAAGCTACAAGAGCTCTCTCCAATTCAATTTTAGAAAATAACAATGCATAATAAGAGAGGGTGCCCTCATTCCTCTTTTATTTCCTCATTCACCCTTTTTTGCTGACCCTTTTACCCTTTTAATAAAGTAAAGTGACTTTATAAGTTCAAAGTCACTTAAAGCACCTTTTCACTTAGTTATTCAATGTCACTTTTAAAAATAAAAGAAATTCTCCCCAATGACATTAAATAATTAATCAATTCCCTTTTCTTCCACCGACTATAGCCTACGGGAATCACTTAGGCTATTACGTCTATCTCTTGGAGTGATAATTTGGAAAGGGAAATTACAAAAGCCTTGTGTTGTGCACATAATAGGAAGGAAGTCAGATGGAAAGGTGCAGATTGTCTTCACATTGAGCATAAAGAGGGCGACTAAGTGCCTAGAATCACAAATTTTTGCACCAATCATTGGGAAGTGGACAAGGGTGGAGTGAGAACACATCTTCTTCCATCACTTTCCAATGTGATGGATGGGTTCGCAAATCAGATGCTTGAATCATTACCAAAGGTGCTCCCACCTTGGTGCATCGTTGGCCATTGTATTGAGCTAGAACTGAGGATGCAACTTCTACCCAGAGTTGCATATATACTTTCAGGGCTTGGAAGAGTTGAGAATGTAGTTGACAAAGTTGGTTGATGTTGAGTTCATTCGACTTTTAGATCACCGTATGGTGCACTTGTTCTCTTTCAAAAAGAGGACACCCCAAAGTTGTATATGTTCATGGACTACTGTGCTTTGAACAAGCACCATCAAGAATTGAAACCCCCTACCTTTTCCAACGAATTTCTTTGACAAGTTAACTAAGGCCAAGATCTTCTCAAAACTAGAAATGAGGAGTGATGATTGCATATGGAGATGAGGAAAAGACAACCATGGTAACAAGGTATGCCAATTTTGAGATTCTTGTTATGCCTTTTGGCTTATGCAATACCCCAACCACATTTTTCACTTTGACGAACAAGGTGTTCAAAGTCCAAACCATCTTGGACAAGTCAGTGGTTTTCTATCTAGATGGAATTGTGGCTTTTAGTGAAAACGTCGAAGACCACAAAAAACACTTGGCAAAAGTTTTTGAGGCGTCGAGGCAAAACCAATTATACTTGATGAAGTCCAAGTGTCTCTTTGGGCAAAGCGATATTCCATTATTGGGCCATTGGATTGGATAGGGATGCATTGGCATCGATCCTGCGAAGATAAATGCAATTGAGGATTACGAGGAACACAAGACAATCCATAAGGTAAGAAGTTTCCTTGATTTGGCTAACTATTACCGCAAATTTGTGGAGCGTTACTCTAATATTCAACACCATTGAGTGACTTGTTGAAAAAGAACAAGTTGTGGAGTTCGACAAATAAGTGTTGAGCAACATTCTGCGTGTTGAAGTACATACTTGTCTCGACACTTGTGTTGAACCTACCAGACTTTGAGCAGTCGTTAGAGTTGCAAATGGATGCCTCAGACTTCACCATAGGAGGCAATTTATCACAGGTCTGCTTGGCATTTTCACTTCCAATTTTTTTTCAGTTTGGTTTCGGGTTCTACAAGTTTTACAGTATGAAGGAGGAATAGTCAAGTATCTTGTGTACAAATTTCATCTCTTTATTCGCTATTCTCAAAAAGTTATTCTCTGAGGCAATTAGGGTTTTTGGTTGGTTTAGATTTCAGTCTAAAATAGGTGTTCTTGGTAAAACTGTTATATCGGAAGCTACACACCTCCAAATTGAATGATACTTGTACCATTGGTTAGGGTACGGACCAAAGTGTTTCTGGTGCAAATTTCATGTTCTGAAGTGAAGACACACGACATACCGTACAATTTCACTCTCTGAAAAGGAAAAAAATCAACACATCTTGGGAAAGTTATCATAAAATTATCTTGGAGAATCCAATCTTGGTCTAACCTGTGGGGTTGGAAAGAAGACACATTAGGCTACCTTAGGCCGAAATTTTAGACTTAGAAGGGCCGAAATTGCATAGCTACAGCAAAAGAAATGTCAGCTAACAGAACAATCTCCAAATCAGGGTTTTAAAAGGTGTGTTTTTCTTTTTTTTTGGAAATTTGCATATCATTTGACTAGAAGATACAATTGGAGTGATTCAAAAAGTGGAATAAAGTGGGATAAAAGAAGTATCACATAAATTTGGGAGAATCTTAGGGATTTTTAGGTAGATACGTATTTCAACATCTCTAAATGTACGCACTGTCATTACTTGTCAGAGCTACAACCCGGGGACAGTTTGGTTTTTCCACGTACTTAGAGTATATCGGAAGGCCCCTTTCGAACTTTTGCACATTAGACAACACTACAACGTATTTTACCTCTCACATACCTGGCGTATTGTAACGACCCTGCTTAAATAGATGTATAGGATTATTAATTATAATTAATTTGATAATCTGACTGTCCTAAAATGTTAGCTAAACAATAATTATTTCTTAAATAATATTAACTAATTAATTATTATTAATTACTTGTTCATA
>ML803533.1:194573-236979 GCA_009831015.1 Picea engelmannii
TTCATTATATCGAATTTCACCATTCGCCATACAATATATACAATGTTTTTAGGTATTCCGTAGATACCAAAACCCTAATCCCTTAATCCGGGATTAATTTACAAATCAACTAAAAATAACAAAATCCACTAAAAATAGCAAAACACCGCCCAAAAAAAAAAATTTGGGGCGTTGGCCCGAACCCCATCGGCCCCAGGCTACCGCCAGGTGCCGAACGCTGCACATAACCAGGGGGGGCATACCTGCCCCCCCTAGGACCCCCCTAGGAAAGCGCCCGACGCACACAACAGAGCTCTAGGTGAAGGGAACATGAGACACAGTTGTCATATCTGACGCACCCACACACACACACATGCAAAGAATATAACACATACCCAACAATGTCTCGGGAAATGGCATTGGTGATGTTCTAATGTAAGAAGAAAGGCCCCTTGATTTTGAAAGTCAACCACTCAAAGAAAAGGACTGCCACAAACCCATTTATGAGAAGGAAATGATGGCAATACTACATGCATTGAAGGAATGGTGCCCTTACCTAATAGGTAGGCACTTCAAGGTTAAAAAAGATCATGACAGTCTTAAATACTTCTTGGAACAAAGACTATTTTCAGAAGAGCAAAAACAATGGGTGACCAAGATGTTGGATTAGGACTTTGAAATCATCTACAAAAAAGGGAAGAACAATGTTGTGGAAAATGCACTCTCAAGAAAGGATGAAGATGTTGAGGCATTTCTCTGTGCTATTTCTATCATCCAACCTGATTGGATAACAGAAGGAAGGGATGAATTGAAGAATGATGAAATCATCTTCACTAGACATTTTTGGACATAATTATTTTCTGGATTGGGTACTCAATTGACTCATAGCTCATCTTATCATCCTGAATCTGATGGACAAGCTAAGATAGTGAACAAATTTCTTGAAGGCTACATTTGTTGCTTTGTCTTTGAGAAACAAACACAATGGTTCAAGTGGTTACCCTCAGAAGAATGGTGGTATAACACTTCCTTTCATATTGCAAAAAAAAAGACACCATTTATGGCGCTTTATGGATATCACCCATCGCCCATCACTTCTTCTATAAAAGAAAAATCTAAGGTTCAAGCAATGGAAGATCACATTGAGCATCAACAAGCAGTTCTCCAAATCTTAAAGGACAACCTGACCATAGCACAAAATCACATGAAACAACAAGAAGATCTGCATCGTAATGAAAGAAGTTTTGAAGTAGGGGATTGGGTATTTTTAAGACTACAACCATACAAACAGATGTCTCTCAAGAGAGCTAAGAAGGATAATAAATTATCACCGAAGTACTATGGCCCTTATAAGGTGTTGCAAAAGATCGGTACTATGGAATACAAATTAGCGTTTCCTGCATCTTCGCGAGTACACCCAGTTTTCCATGTTTCATGCTTAAAAGAAGGTTATAGCTGACAAGATCCCGGTTCAAACTATATTTCCAGAACTTTACGAAGAAGGAAAAATCATATTGGAGCCTGAAGATATCATTGACAGAAGAATTCGCCAGCTGAGGAATAGATCAATTTCGTAGTATCTCATTAAGCGGAAGAAACTATCTGCTAAATATTCCACATGGGAATATGAGACTTTTATACATAAGCATTGAGAACTACTCAAGCATTGAGGAAAAAACTTGTCTGGAGGACGGGGGAATGTTAAACCCTAAAACGTGGCACATTACCCCTTAATTGGGGCATATTGCATTAGTATTGTTATTTTATTTATGTTGGCTTGGGTCCATTAGTTTTAATTGTACCTCCTAGTTTCCTATATATACCAAGGACACCTTTGCATTTGGAATGATCTCGTATTTGTGAATTCATGTAATGTATAAGGAGGTTTCCCCCTCGAAGAGGCTTGTTATCTGGATTTCTCTTTTTGTCAAGGCGTGGAGTACTTATTCTAAGGTGTTTTTATGCTATTTTGATATTTAGTTCTTAACAATTGGTGATGCCACCTATAAATTGGAGATGTCGGCCCACATGAGGGCTCACGATCTTGTTTTCCATATAAGTCAATTGAAGGCCCATGGGATTGATGGAAATGATACTAGCGGGGCATAACCAACCTGAGTCGCTGCATTGATTTTGGACAGATACAAGTTTAAGGTGGAGGACCTACTGCAATACCCCTAGGCCGAACCCCAATTGTAATGTACATATAGGCGGGTGAGCCAAGACATTTTGGGCCAAAGTGCCTTTATATATGTAATTTGAGGCCACCGTGCCTCTGTGGTTATTAGGTTGAAGAGCCAGAATGTTAAAAGGACAGTGAGCCTATGTTTGTAAAATGTAGTCACACTCAATTATAATTACGCATTGTTGCAGACCAACCAAACAAAAAGAGTATGGGGGAATAAACTCCACTAGAAAGGGAAAGGGGGCTAAGAGTCTAAGAAGGGGATAATCTAAGGGGGCTTAAGCCCAAGGGATTATTATATTAATATTCTGTGAAGTCTAATTTATGGAGGTAAATATATATCCTAAATTCCTAATGAGGGGAACCATATCACCCAAGTGGGGGGGCAAGTGGGCCCAAGGTAGCTCCCAACATGACAAGTGTCAAGTTGGGAACATGCACATATATTTGGGGAATTTAGAACATTTTTCCTAATCATTCACTCATTATTCACTCCCTCTCTCTTGTCATACAGACCCTCTGTATCCATCACCATCCATACTTGTACTTTGGAGATGTTTTCAACCAACATCCTGGGTATTTTGAGCTGAAGAGGTGGATTGTCGAGCCCGTGTGCTATTGAAGAAACAGGTTGCTAGGCCCATATGGTATTGAAGAAACAGGTTGTCAACCCTATGAACATTCTCACCAGTTGAAAGAATTGTTGGTATTTGTTCCTTGGGTGCCAGGCTGCAGCTACATAGCTCTGAGACTTCTTGTTCGACTTGTCGCTAAAACCCCGAAAGGGAAGTGGGACAACCGAAGGATTGTTGAGCAAAGAAGGGGCACAATTCTTAGGTGGGATAGGCATCTAGAGAATGAGAGATTGTAGGCTAATGGATGGAAATGACATCTCAATATGAGTTTTTGTATTATATGAGAGACCTTAGCTTTGCTTGGGATTCCTTTTCCCTCATGGAGTTTTAGCCCCAACTCGTGGGTGACCTACTACTGAGAATTTATGAGCAGCAAAGTCTATGGCTAGGAGGAAAGTCTGAGTTTTGAAAGCAATTGGTGACTTTTTACAAAGATAAGTGTCTTATGTGTATTTTATTTAATTACCGTGTGTATAATTGCTTTAATTCTGTCGTGTTTTTCTTTGTTATAATTACACTTAGAATCTATATGTTGTTAGGAATGCATTTATGATCATATGTAGAGCATTCTTAATAATTAATGGTATCAAAGTTAGAATTTTATGTGGCATAACCCATCTTGAAGGATGGGGATGCTGCAAAGTGGTATCATAGATCCAGTTTCAACACTGATCTTACATGGGTTGAGTTAACAAAGTGTTGAAGTGGAATATTGCGAAATTTTAATTTGTAGGGAAAGTTTGCATTTTGTTTCATAAAATTTCTACACTAAAATTAGGGAAAATTTCACAGGTAATTTGAAAGAATCAAGCCCAAGAATTAAAAATGATCAATTTCAATCGCTAATTGGCGAAAATTTGGACCTGTAGATGGCTAAATTTGGAAATTATAAAGCGACCATGGCTCCCATGTCAAAATTGGGCGAAATTGAGCAAAGGCCCCGATTTTTGTAATGCAATTATGGAGAAATTTGACATGGATGAGATGAATTTCAAGAGCAGGGGTCGAATTCTTATGCATCGAGCCGAAATTGACCATATGAAGCTAAATACAGAGCTCCAATGGCGACCCGAAAAAGAAAATTCGAAATTATGTATTTTGGGCATTTTTGAAAAAATATTTGACTATTTTTTTGTACGCTGACATTAGCATCATGTGGGGGCCATGTGTCAACTAACGTGGAAAATAGATGACGTGTACTGCCACAGTGGCAATGAAAAGTAGTAGGTGGTAGGTGAGATGGCACTGCAGGGACGAGCGCTCACCTGTCTGACGAAACCATCAGTTGGACTTGCGAAACCATGTTGTGGGGGGTCTCGTTGTTGTTTTCGAAAACACCAAAGGAGGGGGGGGGAGGGGAACAATTCACCAAAAGATGACACATCATCGATCGAAAAACTTAAGGCTTCTTTTGCGGCACCGCCCCCATTTTGTTAACGATCGGTAGGTCGGGGGGAGAACAATTCACCAGAATATGACACATCATCGACCCAAAAACCGAGGGTTTCCTTTGCGCCACTGCCCCCCTTTTATTAACAATCGATTGGTCGGTGAGGGGCGTTATGAAACGATGATCGTTGATCGCTCTTTTCCCCCTTTGATTGTCATTCATCTGATCAAGCGAACTTGCAGATCTATGCGTCGAGGAGAATGCGCACGGGATGGGGTCCACCCATCCCCGTGACCCAATGAAAATGGACCACGTGGAGTACAAAGGACTGTGGACCCAAAAATAAAGTAATGTGCACCCCAATGGATGTAGAGATAGAAGAAGGAAGGGGAAAGATAAGGAAGAAGAAGATAAATATTGACGACATAGGACAGCGTGGCCAAAGGCTGACAAGGCACCACCCCGAGGTGTTGGGTGGACTCGAGATGCCATGTCCCCATCCCAATCAACATAAGTTAACCAAAATTTAAATAAAATAGTGAAAAAATTCTCAGAAAATGTGTATTTTTCATATTATATTCTTGCAAACCATTTTAAGAGGCCTAAACAACATATTTTGGAAATCCAATTCGTACAGAATGGTATGTCCTTTCAAGAAATAAGTTTCTACATCTAAAATGATAGAGCTCAGAGAAAGATTTCTAACGATGTAAATTATTTGTCAAACAGAGCCTGTATGAGGGAGTTACAAGCCAAGAAGTGGACGGTAATCTTTGATTTCCAATTCACTCTGAGAGCCATAATTTCCTGCTCTGGAATCTGATTGAGGCACAAGAGAAATCTATAGAAATCTCTTGAGCCATGGAAGACAACCATGGAGTTAGATTCTGAATCTGGATACCTACAAATGCACAAGATGACATAGAAGGCACCTATAGCAATCAAGGCTAGAAATATTAATTGGCCTTAAGCTTCAGTAGGTTGTATCTAGCAGCATGGAGCTCAGATGAAGGTGAAACTTGGCCAAATTGTCCAAAATATTGTCATGAAGGAACCAAGTTGAAATCCCATCAAAACTCAAAGGGAATAGGTGCAAATATGCATAAGCAAAAATAAAAAAAATTGCACCTGCTTGAATGATGTGTCAAAGGAGTAAATGAGTAGTATTCAAATGACCATAACTCTCTTCTTGAAACTCAGAATTGAACAAGGAACCAATGATTGGAAAGGTCTTGTATAGAGGAGTCCAGATATCCACCCATAAATGTGAACTGGGTAATACAATTCACAAGGAATCAAGAGACAAGACTATGTTGCACTTATGGAACGAGATTGTGCATGGTTTTTATTGTTACTACAGATTTCTCTTGGTTGTAAAAGAGAAATGCCTAGCACATTTTCAACCAAATAATGAAAAATGATTTGATTTACAAGGATTTTTTATCAGGGTTCCAATGAACCTTTCAATATCTAAGAGTCAAAAATAAGGAGGCATGACTTCATCTACTAAATCCTTTAAAAACTCTTAGTGAATGGATGATAGATCTCGGAGAAAGAAAATGGAATAGGTAAGCTAGGTATCCAATAATGATGAGTCTAACCTTCCTCTTCAATAAAAAAAATGACGTGGGATTCACTTAGATTGTGTTTTATTTTCCATAAAATAAGCATACAATATTCAAACACAGGTCTTGTTTTGCTCACAACAAAACAGAGGAAATACTGTGTTCAAATACATGCTCTAAAGTTCGTTACAACAGGAGTGGTACTGAATTGCAACAATCACAACTCAAATGAATCTATGAGAAGAAGAAGGATCAATGGAAACATAAAAAACAGATTACAAGAAAAGACATAATTTAGCAAAATGAAATCTCTGAATCTCCTTAATTTTGGATTTTTTTTTTATTAAAAATACTTTTATTACATTCCAAATAAAAAATCCCCCCCTTGGCTCCCAATAATGATCCAATATATAAAATATTACAATCAGATCCAAAAGAGAAGTATCGAAAACCTCCTAGACCGAGTTTACACTAACAATTACAAGAAATCAGGATCTTGATAAGTTTTGAATAAATACTACATCCTATTTTTGCTACAAATAACTTGGAGTATATCTCTATCAATCTTCAAGCAATTGGGTTTCGACTAGTACATTTCTTGGTGTTGATCACTGGACACCTATAAATGATGCTTTGTTTATGAAACTCTGCCACTTGTTCTTTTTCCCTATGAGAAGCCTCTGTTTCTATTAGTTTACATGTTGTTTTATTTATGCACAAAACTTAACCATTGTCCACCTGGATGGCTAATCTATCCATTAATGAGAGTAATTTAGGCGTTGATATCTTTGTGTTATGCAAAACTATATGCACTGGATAAAGACAGATTGATCACATAATTGTTGAGGTCTCTTCATCGATAAGTGCTTTGACATTTGAATGCTCGGTCTTAATCCCACATACAATGGGAAATAAAGTTTGGAAAACTTTATATACACAGTTGTCAATGCTTATCGTCGACGCATTGTGCAACACATATTGCTTCTTTGTGGGCTTCCTCCTTGGCGCTTTATGTGGGCTCTATCCTTGGTATTTAGTAGTGTGCTTTGAGACTTGGTAGGCTGAATCTCAATTGTATGCTTGGAGATTTGGCTCGATGAGTTGTAAGCCCTAAATAACTTTTACAAAATCTGACGAAATAATAATTGTCGCATGAGTTGAAAAAATAGTTTTTGAAAGTGGTTTGACAAGTAGCGCGGCGAACTGATCTTTTGACACGTCGCAGGTGGTATTCCTTGTGATGTCACCGCATGTGATGGATTTTCCATTAAATCTCGTTCATATTTGAAATGCACGATCCGTCGATATTTATATCCATTTCATGCGAGCCTTTGGATCTTTGTCATCATTTTTATTTTCCACGAGACTTTGTCCCACATGCAACATCAATTAAAAGCTATAATAGTTTATATATGATAATGTATGGGAGTTGTTTCAAGGCATAGAGCACAATGGTTAAGACTTGGGTCGTGGCTTGAATTGGCTTTGACATTTGGATAGGTCGAGCATTTATATGAATTGATTAGGAATTGCAAAAAAGGCCCATCATTTTCTTTATAACTAACATCATTTATAATAATATAAATGATTCTAAAATAATAATTTTATTTTCTAATTAGGACAAAGTCAAAACAAGGTCAATGGGTGCTTATAATTGAAAACAAAGAAGGAACCAACTTGCCCATGACTTATTGAAAATACACATATATTGAGAAATAAGCCCAATTGAAGGTTTGAAAAGACGATAGACTTAGTACTTTTAAACACAATCAAATTGACCGAGGAATTTCAAACCAAGGCGATTTATGATACCTCATCATTTTGATAATTTTGAGACCAGTGTTGACTCAGAATTGGAGATTTGAGGTGGCGGTAAATTAGTGGATTTTGCACAAAATGCAACAAGGAGTTAAAATTTTTGGGGGGTGTCAATTTTTGTGCCAACAGTTTTGATAAATTTATTAAATTATTTAGTCTAACAAATCCTATTGCCTGCACATTTTACAATGTTAAGAGAAAACATATCAAAACATGATCGACATAGGGACCAGAGGGATGAAAGAGGCACAAAGAACCTACATCCATGAAGATGAAGTCAGGGGGTTGTGTGTCAACATGGGTAATGAAGGTACATAATTTAATGGGCATAGAGAAAGAAAAAAGGAGAGCATGAACTTGGTGGAGACCATAAAGAGTCTCCAAAAAGATGTCCAAAGTTATAAAGTTTATAATCAAAGGCTAATGAAAGATCGCTTAAACATAAAGTTGCTACAAAGCTTGGACAAAATAGAGAAGAAAATGGATAAGAAGACGGAATCAAACAAGTCAAAAAATCACAGGTCTCATGATAAAAGAAGAGAAACAAGGAGTGTTGATAAGAATCATCACCACTCACCAAGGCATCCAGTTAGAAGAGCACATAGAGTTCAAGTCCATCTCCTATTAGAAAGCATAAGAAGAGGTCTGGGGTCGATTGAGCTGCAAGGAAAAATGAATAAGATTAAGCCTCCTACCTTTGATGGTGAGCATAAGAAAGATGAAGATGCATAGACTTGGATTGGGCATGAGGAAGTACTTCCAATTACATAATTACTTATAAGAAAAAGGGAGAATTGCAATCTACTAACTTTCAAAGGAAAAGCATCAATGTGGTGGGACCAATTTGTGCAATTGCAACACATTGATGAGAAGAAGATTACTTGGAGGGAGTTCAAGAGTTATTTTCAAAATAAGTACTTAACCAAGCATTATTATGATAGGAAAATGAAGGAGTTCTTTGAACTCAATATTGGGAGTATGACCATGAGTGAGTAAGAAATGAGGTTCTCAGAGATACTAAAATATGTTGACTTCATCACGGATGAGCATGTCAAGATTCAAAGGTGCTTGAGTGGGTTGCCTTCAGTTTTTAGTGATAAGATACATTATGATGATCCCAAGACATTGAATTAAACAATAAGGAGAGCCAACTGTCTCTACGACTAGCCTAGAGGAAGTCCAACTTTTCAAAAGGCTTGGGAAGACCAAAAGAAAGGCAAGATAGAGAAAAGGAAGAAAGGGACCCAGCCACCATTCTTCAGAAATAACTTTCAGGCACAAACATCTTCCAAGGAACCCAGAATGATAGAAACAATGGGGAAAATACCAAGACAACAACCTCTGAAATGTTGGGGTTGTGAGGAATATCATATGTACATGGATTTCCCTCACAGTACTAAAAATATGAGGACTGTACAACAAACTGATACAAAAAAAGACATGGGAAAAAATGTACCACGGATCTATGCGACTCTAGTTAACAAGCAAGTTGAGTTCCAATCCCACATGATTTAAGTGAAAGGTAAGATTAGTGACCAACCCATTGCTATATTAATTGATTCAAGGACTAGTCATAGTTATCTAGATCCTAAGATGGTGGAAACATTTCATTTGCCAAAGAAGAAAGCCTTGAAAATCTTCGTCGATGCATCTAGCTACAAGAGCTAAAAGAAGACTTCATGAGATGGTCAAGGAAAGTCCTATGGACATGAATGGGTTGAGCATTAGGGCAGATTTGAATATCATACCTTTGGGCTCATATGGTTGCCTCATTGGGTATGGATTGGTTGGAAAAGCATCATGTTATACTAGACTATTATAACAAATATTTTACTTGATTGGATGAAGAAGGGAACTTGAGAACAATAGAGGGTATTCCAAGGGCAGTCACTATCAGAGAACCTTCAACCTTGGAGATGAAAAGAAGCTTCAAAAAAGGATGTCAATTATTTGCAACACATATGGAAGAGACACCTAAGGATAAAGTTCCAAGCATTGGAGACTGTGACATCCTAAAAGAGTTTGAAGATATATATAAAGAAATATTGGGGTTGCCACCCAAGAGTGATATTGATTTCTCTATCAATTTGATTCCTGGAGCAACCCCAATATCCAAGAATCCTTATAAGATGAGTACTCCAGAGTTGAAGGAGTTGCAAATGCAACTTGAGGAGATTTTGAAGAAGGGGTATATACTCCCAAGTGTGTCACCTTGGGGTGCCCGAGTATTAATTGTGAAAAAGAAGGATGGGACGTTCAAGCTTTGCATTGACTTCAGGAAAATAAATAAACTGACTGTAAATAACAAGTATATGTTATCAAGGATAGATGATATTTTTGATCAACTGAAGGACGCCAAAATCTTCTCCAAGATTCTCAAATCCGACAATCATCAAGTGAGAATTAAAGAAGAAGACATCATCAAGACATCATTCAGAAGAAGGTATGGCCATTATAATTTCACAATGATGCCATTTGAGTTGTCAAATGCACCAGCTATCTTCATGTGTTTAATGAATGGTATTTTCAAAGATTACTTACATAAGTTTGTCATTGCATTTTTGGATGGCATACCTATATATTCTAAGTATGAAGAAGAGCATAAGAAGCACTTAAGGGTGGTGCTACAAGTATTGAAGGAGCATTAGCTTTATACAAAGTTGAGCAAGTGTTCATTCTACCAAAGGCAAATACATTATTTAGAACATATCATTTCAGAGGAAGGGATAGTTTTGGATCCGAAAAAGATTAGAGCCATTGGAGGATTGCCAACACCAAAAAATGTATGAGAGGTGAGATCTTTCATGGGACTTGTAGGGTAGTACAAAAGATTTATTAAAAGATTTTCAAAAATTGCACACCTAATAACATCTTTGCAAACGAAGGGTATGAGATTTGAATGGACTTCTGATTGTGAAAGAAGCTTCCAACACTTTAAGAGCTTGTTGACAAATGTGCCAATTCTGAGGATTGTTGATTCAATTGAATATTTCGTTGTATGCACTAACGCATGCAAGGAAGGGCTTGGAAAAGTTTCTAGTCAGAATGGACATGTGATACGCAATGAATCAAGGAAGCTAAAAGAGCATGAGAGAAATTATGCTACTCATGATTTAGAGTTGGAAGCCATAGTGCATGCCTTGAAAATGTGGAGGCACTACCTCATGGGAAGAAGATTTGAATCGAGGACAAACCATAGTGGTATAAAATATTTGTTTGGACAAGCAAACTTAAATGTCATACAAAGTAGATGGCTCGAATTTATCAGTGAATATGACTTTGATATAAAATATATCAAAGAAAAGGAGACCAAGGTGGTTGATGCACTCAGTAAGAGGGTGCATGAGATGCATGCTACAACCATTAGCATGTACAAATCAAATTTCACTGATAGAATTTGAGAGGCTGCAAAATCATATCAACAGTACATAGAAATAAAGAAAAAATTACAGCAAGGTATTTTGAACCAGACAATTGAAGATTATAAGATGAGAGAGGATGAAGTCCTCATGTACAGGGGAAGAGTTTATGTGCCAAATATTCAGGAGATAAAAAGTGGACGTTAAGACAAAGATGCATAATGTGCCTTATGCTAGGCACCTAGTTTAATAGAAAATAATTGCAGCAGTCAAGATCCAATATTTTTGGCCAGGTATGACAAACGAGGTGGTTGATTATATAGCCAGGTGTTTGGAATGTCAAAAGGTCCAAAATTGAGCACAGATGCCCATGTGGTTTGCTACAACCATTACCCATTCCTAAGTGGAAATGGAAACTTGTAACAATTGATTTCATCACTGACCTTCCAAGAATAGTCTAGCAACACGATTCCATCATGGTGGTGATGGATAAGATTACTAAAGTTGCTCACTTTATTCCAGCGAAGCTCACTTATAAGGCAACTAACATTGTTGATATTTATACGAGGGAAATTTCCAAACTTCATTGTGTGCCTAAAACAATTGCATCTGACAGGGATTCCAAGTTCACATCAAACTTTTGAAAGAGATTATTTAAATGATTTGGGACAAATCTGAACTTTAGCACATATCACCCAGAACCAGATGGGCAAACAAAAAGGGTAAATCAAGGGATTGAACATATGCTAAGGATGCATATGATAGATAATCCATCAAAATAGGAAGATTATCTACACTTGGTTGAGTTTGCTTATAATAATGGGTATCGAGCATCTTTAAATATGAGCCCATTTGAGCCACTCTATGGCAAAAAGTGCAATGTGCTAGTGAGTTTGGACAACCCAACAGACAGAGCAATGGTTGGGCCAGATTTGCTCAGGTAAATGGACGAACAAATGGTGAGGATAACACATAATTTAAAGGCTACCCAAGATAGGCATAAAAGTTATGTAGATAAGGGAAGAACTCATAAAGAGTTTAAAGTGGGTGACCATGTGTTCTTGAAAGTGAAGGCCAAGAAAAGTTCCTTGAAGTTGAGGAACTATTCAAAGCTAGTAGCACGTTATCGTGGGCCATTCGATATTTCAGAAAAGATTGTCCCTAGTCCATACATGCTTGCACTACCTGCATCCATGTTCATTCATAATGTATTCCATGTGTCTTTTCTTAAAAAGTATGTACCTGATGATAATCATGCAAATGATTGGAATGTGATTCAAGTGGAGAAAGAAAGAGGCTTATGAGTACAACCAATGTGCATATTGGATTGGAAAGTCAAGTTTCTCCGGAATCGAGAAATAACGTTGGTAAAGGTCCAGTAAACTTGTTACCCTCCTGAAGATGCAACCTAAGAGCATGAAGATTCCATGCGGGCGAAGTACCCACATCCTTTTGAATACTTTTGAAGATTTTGATTGTATATGTGTATACAATGCACCGAGGACAGTCTTGTTTGTGGAGCCTAATTATCTTCCTGATTCATAAGTCTTGTTCCAATCGCATTTGGACACACCCCATTACATGACGAGGAGGTGTGAATGGGGATTTCCCCCCCCCCCACTTCTCCCGCCAGGGGGGTCTAGGGGAGGCAGTGAGAAATTTTGGAGCCCCCCATGGCGGGGGATTCATGGGAAACACCCTTGAATCGAAATTTTGGGAAAAATTGCCTTGTAAAATATTGTAATTTCGTAGTCATAAGGACCCTCAGCATCCATCACCATCCATACCTGAACTTTGGAGTTGTTTTCAACTAGCAACCTAGGTATTTTGAGTTGAAGAGGTGGGTTGTCAAGCCCATGTGCTATTGAAGAAGCAATTTGTCGGGCCCGTGGGCATTTTCTCCAGGTGAGAGAATTGTTGGGATTTGTTCCCGAGGTGCCAGGCTGTAGCTACAAAGCTCTGAGACTTCATGTCCGACCTATTGTTGAAGCTCCAAAATGAAAGTCGGGACGCTAAAGTATTGTTAAGCAGAGAAGAAGCACACTTCCTCGACTAGGACAAGCATGTGGGGAATGAGAGGTTGTAGGCTGGTGGCTGGAGATGGCACCTTAGTATGAGTTGTTATGTTGTATGAGAGATCTTTGCCTAACTTAGGATTTATTTGCCTTGGTGGAGTTTTAGCCCCAAATCGAGGGTGACATGTTGTTGAGAGTTTATGAGAAACAAAGTCTATGGCTAGAAGGAAAGTATGAGGTTTTCAAGCAATAGGTGACTTTTTACAAAGATAAGTGCCTTCTATGTATTTTATTTAATTAATGTGTATAATGTTTTTTAATTTTGTTGTGTTTTTATCTGTTATAAGTATGCTTATAATCTATATGTTGTTAGAAACACATTTATGATCATATGCAGAGCATTATTAATAATTAACGGTATCATAGTTGGAATTTTTATGTGGCATAGCCCAATTTGGTGGCTTGGGATGCTAAACATACTTGCACACATGACCTCCTCCTTCGACAAAGACTAGAGATAAGCATACTTTGTCCATTGAAAGGATAAAGTTATGGAGGAGCACAGTTGAGAAAGTCGGAAGGCTTTATGGCAATATGAGGATAAGGTCTGTGACTTTGAGAAGCGACACCTTGGAATACTTAGTCATGTGTTCTTTCGACATTGTCGAGATGGAAACAAGTTTAGTGAGGGAGTATGTAATAATCAATAATTCACTAAAAACGAAGAATTGGACCTTTCCTATAAGGCCTTCTGTGGAAGATGGTAATAAGTGTGTTGTCAGGCCGAGCACAGAAGGTTGTTGCATACGAACAAAATGTTATACATGTCTGCCTGAACATATGGATGGAGCGGTGACCTGTCCTTGTTTCCTTGTACGTAACTTGGGATGCCTTGGGTGTGAACTTATATAAATATAGAATGCACAGATATATATAAACAAACAACACCTCAACACAGAGATACACAAAAAATTTCCTTTTATTTATATATTAATATCAACAAGAAGATCATACAACTCATGTGTTGGATGTACATCTAGTGTCCTTCTTCTTGGTTGTACGATTCCACTGTTGTTGTACAACTATACACTCATTGTACCCATTGACACCAGCAATAAAAGAAATAGGCCCTAAATTGAACCTCACACCCATCCCTAGTCTGGGAAAAAGGAACATGCCCTAACTCAACCTTCCTACACCACAATTTTGTTGAGTCTACTTGACCCTCACTTGGTTGCACCCAGACCTCATGAACTCGACCGTACGTACCTGTATAAGTACTGTCTACTTAGCTCCATCTAGAATGATGCTATGTTTTCTTGATCCAAGTCTTATTATATATATATTGTACTATAAATAGTTGCCATCCCCCTTTTCTTTAATTCTTAGATCAATCTGTGAGAAGCTAGCAAAGAGATCCTAGCCATTAGATCTTGATTTAGATTAATGGCCAGGATTTATTCCTTTATTGAGATAACTTAGGCTAACCTTTTATGTTCTCACCACATAGAGAACTTAGCCTCACTATAAACATTCTAACACTCCTTCTTAGTGAGAAAAGTGTTTTCTATGACTCCCAGCTTCTCTTGAAAGTATTCAAAATTTCCTTTAGATAATCCTTTAGTAAGGATATCTGCAACCTGCTCATTTGTAGAGAAGTATTGAAGCTTTACTGCTCCTTTCTGTACTCTATCCCTGATAATGTGGTACCTGATCTCAATATGCTTGGATATATATTGAAATACTGGATTCTCAAAGAGTTTAATACACCTATGATTTTCACAGTATATTACAGTAGAATCCAACTTAAAAACAAACAGACCTTCCTACACCACAATTTTATTGAGTCTACTCGACCTCACTTGGTCGCACCCAGACCTCATGAACTTGATCATGCAGACTTGTACAGGTATTGTTTACTTAGCTCCAGCTAGAATGATGTTATGTTATCTCGATCTGAGTCTTCTTCTCTATATATCGTGCTATAAATAGTTGTCATCCCCCTTTTTTTTAATTCTTAGGTCAATCCGTAAGAAGCTAGAAAATAGATCATAGCCATTAGATATTCATTTATATTAATGGCCATGATTTATTCCTTCATTGAGATAACTTAGGCTAACCTTTTATGTTCTCACCACATAGAGAACTCAACCTCACTATAAACATTCTAACACTCCTTCTTAGTGAGGAAAGTGTTCTCTATGACTCCTAGCTTCTTCTGGAAGTATTCAAAATTTCCTTTAGATAATTCTTTAGTAAGGATATCTGCAACCTGCTCATTTGTAGAGACGTATTGAAGCTTTACTACTCCTTTCTGGACTCTGTCTCTGATAAAGTGGTACCTGGCCTAAATATGCTTGGATATATCTTGAAATACTGGATTCTCAGACAGTTTAATACACCTATGATTATCACAATATATTACAGTAGAATCCAACTTAGAACCAAACAGATCTACAAGGATTTTCCGAAGCCAAAGGACTTCACAGCTTACTTGGCTAGCTTCCATGTACTCAACCTCTACTGAACTAAGGGCTATCGTTTTTTGTTTTCTGTTGTACCAGGATATCATGTTTGATTCTAGGCTAAAGAACCCTACAGACGTACTCTTTCTGTGCACTCTGCTACCGACCCAATCTGAATCTGAGTAACCCACTAGTCTAATTTGATCCCCTTGAGTGTACTGAAGTCCATATTCTATGGAACCTTTTAGATATCTCAAAATATGTTTTCCTACAATCCAATGCACTCTCCTGGGGTCCACCATGTGCTTTTTGAGAGTGTTGACAACAAAACATATATCAGGTCTAGTGTGAGTCAAGTACATCAAGCATCCAATTGATTGTTTGTAGATGGTAGGATTCACCTTCTCTGACTAAGAGGTGTTTAGTTTCTTGAGATTAGTGGTCATAGGAGTGGACATGGGTTTGTAGTCCTCCATCCCAAACCTTTTGAGAATCTCAACTGCATATTTTCCTTGACCAAGGAAAATTTCACCCTTTTTTGCCAGATTTCTAGGCCAAGAAAATAATGTATTAGAATAAGGTCCTTCATCTCAAATTCTTTATCCATGTCTTGTTTGCACCTTGTAATCAATGTTTCTGCTCCTGTCAGGAATAGATCATCAACATAAAGTACAAGAATGATAATATCACCTTTACTCATGAGAAGATACATATTTGAATCTGCATCACTCTTAACAAAACCAATACTTCGTAGATAATTATCAATTCTAGAAAACCATGCTCTGGGTGCTTGCTTAAGTCCATAAAGGGCCTTCTTGAGTCTACAAACATGACCAGCCCTGTGATGAACTTCAAACCCTTATGGTTGATCCAAATATACTTCCTCCTCAATCTTCCCATTAACAAAAGTTGTTTTAAGTTTTAACATCCATTTGATGTATTCTCTACTCCATATGAGAGACAATATACATAATTGCACGAATGGAGGTATAACGAGAGCAAAGGTCTTGTCATAATCGAATCCTTCCTTCTAAGAGAATCCACGAGACACAAATCTAGCCTTATGTTTATCAACGTTGCCATCTGCTACATGCTTCATCTTGTATATCCATTTGGAACTTACTACTATTTGTTCTTTGTCCTGGGCACTATTTCCCACACATCATTCTACATTACAGAGGTATATTCCTCCATTATAGAGTCCTTCCATTCTCGTTTTGTAAGGGATTCTTCGAAGCAGGTTGGTTCTGACTCAATAATGTTACTCATGAGAGCAACATACCCTTAATACCTCTGAGGAAGTATGCTTGTTCTGACATAGATTTTGGGTGACTTTACTTTCTCACTAGCTTCTTTCAGTAGTTGTTCTGCCCATTTTGGTTTCCTCTTCTTGGGAGACGTTGGTTGTCCCTCCTCATGTTGACCTTCTATGGGAGGATCTGAGCTCTGAAAGAGGGGTATTTATTCTTGTTGAGGAACTTCTACTCTCAGAATATCTTTGTCTTGAAGAGATTTTCAAAATGCCCCCTCCTCTTCAAATTTAATATCTCTACGTTCTACGATCATCCTGGTGGAGGGAATGTATACCCTATAGGCTTTGGATGTCTCATTGTATCCTATTAGAATCCCTTTCTCTGTTATGGGATCTAACTTAGTCCTTTTCTCAGCCGGAATGTGACAGTAGACAATATAACCAAATATGCGAAGATGACTAATGTTTGGTTTCTTCCCCGAAAATGCTTCTTTAGGAGTTACATTTCCAAGCACTCTATGAGGACTTCTATTCTAAAGATACACAACAATATTACATGCTTCTTCCCAAAGGAACTTAGGAAGATCTTGATCATGTAGCATTGTTTTTGCTGCCCCAACAATTGCTCTGCTCTTTCCTTCTAAAACCCCATTTTGCTGAGGAGTATATGGGACTGTCAAGTCCCTCTTAATCCTAGCCTCTGTACATAATTTATTGAAGGCATAGGATGTGTATTCTCCTTCATTATCAAATATAAGGACTTTTATTCTCTTCCTTGTTTGATTTTCAAGAAGAGCTTTAAATTTTTTAAATCTTTTGAGTACCTCTTCTAGGTTTTTCATGTCAAAAAATAAATCCAAGTCTTTCTAGAAAAAACATCTATAACGCTGATTTAATATATAAACTTTCCTCCTCTACAAAGAGAAGCCATGGGACCACAAATATCAGTATCAACCAGGTCCAAAAATATATTTGTACCTATGATCACTCCTAGGGAAAGGTGCTCTTACATACTTACCTAGGGCACATCCCTTGCAGACCTCATGATGTTCCGTGGAGAAGGCAGACATTCCTGTCACAATTCTGCCCAAAATATTAAGAGATCCATGCCCAAGATGAGCCATACACATGTGTCATATCTCATAGTCTCTATTGTTGCTACTGCTAGCGAGAGCATAGTGAGAATCAAATTGTAACTTATATAACTTGTCTTTCCTTACTCCAATAACTTGCTTAGATCCCTTACCTAATCCTTTTGGTTTAATGTAATCCCTTTGGTCTTTGAAGGATACTTTATATCCTTTGTCTTCTAAAACTGAGACTGAGACAAGATTCTTCTTTAATCCAAGAACATAGAATCTCGAACCCAAATTCGTTTTCGCTCAAATTGTTGAAGTAGTGTTTATGGCCAGTCATGTGGCTGGAAGCTCCACTGTCTATGTACAAAACATCCTATGCCATTTTAGCTTGATGTCTGCATTCTTTACTTGTTGAGGGTTGTCTGATTTTTCCCTGGCTCTGATACCATTGAGCTTATATAAAGATAGAATGCACTAAAATATATAAACAAACAACCACTCAACACAGAGATACACAGAGATACTCAACAAGAAGGTCATACAACTCATGTGTTGATTGTACAACTAGGGTTATTCTTGGTTGTACAATTCGACTGTTGTTGTACGGTTATACCTCCGTACACCACAATTATGCCGAGTCTACTTGAACCTCACTTGGTCGCACCCAGACCTCACGAACTCCACCATACAGACATGTACGGGTACTGTCTACTTGGCTCCAGCTAGAATGATGTTATGCTATCTCGATCTGAGTCTTCTTATCTATATATCTTGCTATAAAGAGTTGCCCCCCCCACTCATTTTTTTTAATTCTTAGGTCAATCTGTGAGAAGCTAGCAAAGAGATCCTATCCATTAGATCTCGATTTAGATCAATGGCCAGGATTTATTCCTTCATTGAGATAACTTAGGCTAAACTTTTATGTTCTCACCACATAGAGAACTTAGCCTCACTATAAATATTCTAACATTGGGTGCATGAGTCAGACCTGCGAACCTAAGGAGTGACTTTTCCCCATGACATGTGACATGCCGAAGTTGTCTTTGACGGACAAGGCACAATTGGACACATCAACCCACTCGAGTGCACTTGGGTTGCACTTGGGCATGGACAGATGGAATGATAGGGTAACCTCAACAGACTCGAGTTGCTTTAAACGAATTGGACATGGACTCGATGCGCGATGGAACCTTTCAACGGACGTCGGCTTGATGTGAACTTGGGTCCACTTCAAATGACATGATTTACTAAGTGCACGACAAGGCTCATATAAGAAAGTGGATGTCTCATTGACCTAAGGCATCAATCAATCGAAGAAGTCATCTAGGTGGTCTACAATTGTCTTATTCAAGGGTTAGTCATCGCAGGTCAGCTTGCATTGCCTAAGTGATGGAGATGGAGTCGGGACCTACAAGAGGCAGGTTTGTGGATGCTTCAAGGGTTGGATGGACAGTCGATTGGCTACATGTCATTGTGATTTTAATTTGTAAATGAGCAACAAGCAGATTGATTGCACTCCTATGTTGTTAAGGGACTTGTCTTTGTGCCCATTCGTATTGGGTTCTATGGTCGTCTCTTGTGTATGATGAATGTTGTTGTTCTATGTATGCTTATGTTAGCTAATTGTTATAAGTGAAACATTTTTAAGGTTGCGGTTGGACACATGCCTAATGTGACTATTAGATAATCCAAGTAAGCCTTGGTGCATCTAACTATGGTAGCTTAGAGTGAAGTTATGAATATGTTTTAAGTTAATAGGAATAGTCGGGTTATAGTGGGTGGAGGTTGGCCAAACCACTATGGCTAAGGCAACATAGTGTCACCGTAGATGATGAAACAAAAATTTTCGAGAAAAACTCTCGGTCAGTGACATTTCCCCTCTAATACCATGTTATTTTTCAAAATAGACAAACACATTTTCAATCATGATTAAAAACTGACTTAAGAGACTCATGCAAAAGATATACTTTTATTTGAATGAAGACATTGAATAAATAAACATTATATTATTTTATAGAGTTCATAAATAATTAGATAACCACATTCATAAGAATTATTCCTCATTACTAATCACATATACAACATAACTTATTACATTATTAAAGTCTTATACTTAACATAAAACACTTTGTGAATCTACATATTCTTTTTAACATAAAACAATTTGTAAATCTACATACTCCTTTTAAATTTCTTGTTGCCTATATAAAGTTGTTATTTTTTAATTGGTGTTTAATCTCTTTTCATTAATAATTAATTATTTTAAATTAAAAAATTAAATATCTAAAATTTATAAACTAATAAAAAATTAATTTATTGGGGCATTTAAATTGATAAAATATAACATAAATTATTATAAAATAATAAAATTAAATTGAACCAAAGCAAATCTAAATTATTTGTATATGCTTTTAAAAATTAAAAAATATTTAATAAAAACTTTGTTACATATTAGATAAGGACGAAATACCTCATTATCTTGCTCTTTACTTGTTCCATTCGTATCATGATACCTCTCCAACATTTTATGCATGCTTCATGATAAATATAAATACAAAATATCATTAGTTTTCTTTTTTTAAAAGAGTAATTAATAAAAAAATTACTTCAAATGTTATTATGCTTTTCAAATAATAATTAAACAACATCATTTCAATCGAATCATATTTATATCTTTTTCCTAACTTTTTATATTTATATCCAAAACATAATAAAACAATAAAATAACCTCAAAGCTTAATAATATGCATCTCAAGATTCATTGTTTTTAATTTAGTTAGAGATTAAGTAATGGCGTGATGCCAAAATTCATTTAAACTCATGTCACAATTGAGAAAACATAATCTCAAAATAATGTTAAAAGTGAGTGCTAGTCATTAAATATGATAAAGCAACACGTTATTATTAATCTAGGTTCAATTTTATAGAACAAGTATACCAATGATTTATGATGATAAGGAATTAAATAATTTGTTTATGAAATAATTTTTACAAGGTTTTTTATAAATATAAATATAGTGATATGTAAAATCAAGATTTCATCCTTACATAATCTTTTTTCCATCTAGTTTAAATTTTATTCGACATTACAATTTCATTATTAAATTTGGGTATTTTTTTAATAAATTTTTAAATGAAAGTTATAAGAGTTTTTTTTATCTAAATAATTTTATACTTTTAAAAAAGAAAGAGATTTCACTTTATTCCATACTCTCTTAACTTCCAAAGAACTTTTACTAAAATGTGAAACACTATTAAATTCTTCGTAGAGATTATTTTAGACATATATGTTAAATGTTAATTCTCTTATATTTGTATATATTAAATATTTAATCAAAACCTTGTATACCTTGTAATTTTATAGGGTTGCATCAATTTTATATAATTTTCCAAAAAAACAATTTAATTTTAAAATAAGAATCACAAATTCATCTGAACATAAAAATAATTAAATTTTAAAATTTAAAAGGATAAATTATAATATGAGGTAATATTGAGTTTTATGTATAGGACTAAGGTTATATGCTAATAAAAATTATATGATTTTAATGGAGGTGACTTAAGCGATAACCACAAGTGATGATGGGTTTCTTGTATACACTACTAGGTTGAAACCACCTTTTAATTTTGGAGTAAGACTTAGAACTACTTCTAATTGGGTAAGCGCTCGTCTTCTTTAGATATATGGAAACAAGTTAACCACCCAAGACCTAAAGCAATCTTCTATGAGTGAATGTCTAGACCTTACGGACCACCAACGAGTCATTTGAGGTGGCATGGTTTTCTTTGAATAATGGTGATGAGTCAACCCACATTCCCAGATATATATTTCAAATGGTGTGATTTTCCTTGAATAACGATGATGAGTCAACCCACATTCACAAATAATAGCCAATAATAACCATCATCAATACTTGCAAGGAAATGGTATCCAAATTCTCAACGACAATCATCTATTAAGTCTTTAACCATGGAAAGTCACAACGTAGCTTAAATGTTCTTCTCCACTAATTGATTTATGACGTTGGAAAAGTTATGTGTTTTGGAATTGTTGGAATATGTAACTCCTACTTATCTTAATAATGTGTGACAAAATTATGTTTGTTAATTGTTGATCCACATTCGTTGATCAACGTTAGTACATACACACCCATCCTTGGTCGTCTTTTTCTCTTTTTCTTTCCTCCCCAAATTTTCTTTACTTAATCATTTTCCCCTTTTGAATGTAGGTTGTGGATCAAGCTACTATCAAATTCTCAAGTTTGTAGACCCACAATCGTGTTTATCTACACATAGTCATTTTTTCTTCTTTTCCAATCCCAATACTTGGTCGTTTTTCAAGAAATGCAGGAGACAACCATGTTTCTTCCCCGCAATCCCCCATGGTTCGTGTATCGTAGTCTTATAGCACTCAAAATGACCCATCTATCTCTGCCTCCTCCAAACTACACCCTTTATCTTTTTCATACTTAGCTATTTCTTTGAATTTGGATGCAGGACACCCATTTCTTCCACTTCCTTTTCCCCTCATGCTTGTGGCTCGCAACCCGCAGTCTCACGTTCTACAAAATCACCCTTTCACTTTCTCAACCCGCATAATAACATTTTCCCATACTTGATCTATTTTCTCATTGTAGATGCGAGAGTCATTCTCTTTCACCTTTTTCATTTCCCATGTCTTGCATCTCGCAATCACCATATTCAACTCTCCACGCCTCTTTTCACTCTCCCATACTTAAATATTTTCCATCTCCCACGACATCACATCATGATTTTCCACTCATATTTATTTCCCCCAATCACGTCAGCCAACACTAGTGTTAAAATAATGTCATTATTAAAGTCGCGAAGATTTCGTAAAGCTATATAATAAATTTTAAATCTCACCGTGAAAGACGAAAACTTTGAAATAAGAGCTATGGTGGTTAATAAACAAGGAAATATGTGGTAAATTAAATAAAAGATTAATATACCATGTTGTAAAACGTTATATTGAATGTAGCACCACTTATTGGTAATAATAGAAACCAATGCAAATAATGTCAAGTATGAGAAAAGAATTGTATTGTGGAGATATGCTAAATATTCTCGGTTGTGAAGACCACGAATTCCAGTGGTCGCAGACTTACAAGTGGTACAAGGCCCTCCCTACCACCGAGAATAAAACAAACCAGGTCTATACCTTAGGCATAACTCTGGTTGGTTGTGTTCTGGAGGTGACAGATTTCAAAGAGCTAGTTCTTTGGTGCACGGATAAATTTGATTAAGAAAGGAGAATAATTCAAGTTCAATGGAAGTAGCCTATCTCCCTGGCTCCTCCAGTCTTCACAAGAATGTTATGACTAACGAAGCACACCATGTAGTTCAAGGGTGAAGAAGCCAGTGAATTCCTCAAGGAACAAAGAGGAGGAGAGGAGCTCCTCGAAAAATAATTAATTGACCCGAGAGCAAATACCAATGCCACTAAGATTGACATAAGTTCCTTAAAGTCAGATTGACACATTTTATAGAAGTATGCAGCCAATACAAGTACTGAACTCATTTTTTTAATGACAAAAGGAAAAATCATTTCATCTCGTTGCCTTGGAAAGTCGGAGAAGTTGTTGTAAAGCACATCTCTCATTTGAATTTTGACCAACTTAGCCTAAATGATGTTGAATGTGTTGAGGGTTTTAACAATAATGATTTATTCACTGCTCATGTGTCCCCAATGGGATATTCCTCTTATTTCACTAAGATTGAACAATTTAAAGAAGGAAGAGGGGACAATTTAAATATCCCCGAGACCTCAGTGAATGAATCTTTGATTGATATAGATGAATTAGTAAGCACTAATGAGTGTTATCAACAACAAGGCAGAAACATAACAAACAAAAACCTATTGATCTAAAATACTCTTTTATGGTCTTAAGTTCAACCTCATGAGAATGAAATCCTCGTGTTTTTAAGAGGTGGTACTCCTCTGTTTTAAAATTGCATGCAAAAATATAAACAAGGCCTGAGAAGGACCATGCTTGTTCAAAATAAATATTCACATTCAAAAGGGATACATGATATTTGGACCAGGTATTTATAAAAGAGATTATATACAATATGTTATAGAGTTCATAAACCAAATGAATATAATAATAAAAGGATCGCATTTCCATCACAACATTCATCAAGACAGGGAACCATATCCACATAAAAGAGAATGGAAAATATAGATCGCATATGGCTGAGAACTTTAAATGATCATTCATTAGACACACAAAAAAATTATGGTAGAAACACATTTGAAATCCCAAGCTTGAAATCAAAGTCTTTGAGATTACAATAATGTATCCCAAAATAGTTCTCTAGGAACCTCAAAATAATACAAGTCTTTAAATACAAAGTAAAATGTCTTTTAAAAGTAAAGTTTTGCGTTTTCGCTTGAAATAGGACTAGGTTGGGACTCTCGCAGAACATGAAACGAAAAGATTTGGAAGAAAGAAGCAAAACAATCAGGATCATCCTGGATTTCACAGGCTACTGAGAAATGGAAGGCAATATGACAAATGATTATAGAAGAAAATAGACAAACGAGAGGAACAAAGTTGTTGTCTGACTCACTGTGATGGAAAGTTTTCATCACCGTCATTTTCTAGGAGGTGCCTCTTTTGTAGATGCTTGTTGTGGCTGACGTGGCATAACCGATGCAACTGTTTCTTGTTGTTCTAGCTTAATGATTTTGATCAATGTTCTTCTTAACAATTCCTCAATATATTCCCTTAAGGGGGCCACTATGATCTCATTCCTTGTTTTTAACTCAAACAATTCTTTCTCCAATTCTCTCAAGTCCATGCCCGATGGATGCAACATATCATCCATTTCATCATTTCTATTAATATACCCAACTAGCCATCTTTCAACTTCTTCACAAAACTTTATTGATTTGTTAAACTCATTTGCCCAAGATACTTTTATTGAATTAAGTTGTTATGTTAATGATTCGGGTGGATATCGGTGGCCAACCACCTATTCCATCTGGCTCATCTTGGTAGTTTTTCAGTTTGACAATGTTTTCCTAGTTTTTGGGTCTTGAACTTTTAAGGTTGTTTTGAGGCCCTAAGCAACGTTTTTAGGGATCGCCACAGTCAGGTCGCAGAAAACATTAGTCTGCTGACATAATGTGTAGTCCTCAGATAGACCTTTCCAACGGGCTATCGTGCGCTTAAAACGAAGATCATATGAAAAAGTTACGACCCTGGGAAGTTGATGTACCAACTTACCCCAACGAGGCCCACATGACTCTTGACACTTCATCTCCTACGGTTAGGTTTTTGGATGTCTAGAGTTTTGGCATTCATGTTTATTGTAAAAAAGATTTCAAAGCCTCATTGTACTCATCTTCTTGCGAATGAGCACAACCGTCACATCTCTTCTTAGAGATAATCCAACACCATTCTAACAAGCTGGTTTTAGTATGCATTTTACAGTTTCAGCATATTTATTTATTAATAGAAGTCAAGTTTTACTATATCTTTGTTATTGTTCATTGAATCTCTATGTTAATAATATAGATCTGTATTCATTTCGTTCTGCTAATAAAATCCAGATCTGTGGTATCAGAGCGGTCTGTTCCTTGTCGTTCTTAATGCATGTTCGCGACGAGTTTAGGGTAGAAAGAGTCGGGTTTCAAGATTGTTTCTCTTGAGGACAAAGACTCTCGCACACCCAAGAGACCTTCCATGGAAGTAGAAAAGAAAGACGACATGACAAAAGATCCTTTCAAACTGTTGCTTGAGGAAGCCCTCGCACACTAGAAGAATGAAATGATGGATAATTTTGCCCAAATCCTTCGACGACTTCCAACAGGTGACAATTATTCCTCAAGCGAAAGACTACAACCACATCCATGGCCTCCGCATCCAACCTCTCCACGCAGCAGAAGCAAGTGGATAAGGTCGTGGAAGAATACAAATACATCTTCTCCTCACCTACTTGGGTACCTCTGCATTGTCAAGTCGAGCTTTCCATTGATCTGACCCCCAATGCACCCCTACCCAATGGGCTAGTCTATCACCACTCTGTTAGAAAATGAGGATATCAAGCATCAAATCCAAAACCTACTCCACAAGAGGCACATTCGACCTGAATCATCACCTTGTGGAAGCCCAATTGTTCTTGTGCAGAAGAAAGACGGGACCTTGCAACTCTGCATTGATTACCAGGCCGTAAATAAAATCAAAGTCAGGAACCGATACTTGATTCCCTGAATTGATGATCTCCTTAATCAACTTAAGGGGGGCAAATACTTTTGTAAGATTGATCTGCAGTCTAGCTACCATCATGTCCCAATAAAGTAGACAAATGTATGGAAGATTGCCTTCAAGTCAAAACAAGTTCTATTTGAATGGATGGTCATGCCATTTGGTTTGACAAATGCACAAACAACTTTCATGAGGATGATGGACGATATCTTGTAGTCATTCACCAATTCTTTTGTAATGGTGTATCTAGATGGCATCCTCATCTACAACAAGACTTGGACAAAAAACTTGCAGCATATTCAACAGGTTCTGCACACTCTACGACAACACAAGCTATATGTCAAGCTATACGGGGTCCAGTACCTAGGATACATAGTTGATGAGCATGGTGTGCATGTGGATCCATCCAAGATCCAGGTCATTCGTGATTGGCCAGCCCCAACCACGCTCACTCAACTTCAAAGCTTCTTAGGCCTTACAAATTTCTATCGTAGGTTTGTGTTAGAAGTCACCCATATTGCATGGGCGCTCAGCTAAGTAACCAAGGGTGGTGGTAACGCAAAGTTTGTGTGGGGTCTGTCCCAACAACAAGCGTTCGATGATTTGAATCAACGCTAGTGCTTTCATTACCCGACTTGCAACAACCCTTCCAGATCGAGACAAATACTTCAGATTATGTTGTGGACACAATTCTCACTCAGCACAACCACCCCGTGGCCTATCATAGTGAGACACTATCATATGTCGTTCGTAAGTACCCTAATTACGACAAAGAAATGTACTCCATTGTGCAAGCCTACTGCCAATGGAGGAATTACATTCTCAGAAAGGAGAATTTAGTTCACACTGATCATAAGTTGATGTAGTTCATGCAGACACAAGGAAAATTTTAGAATGACCACCATCAGAAGTGGTCCACATACTTGCAACAATTCCACCTCAACATCAAGTATAAAACAGGGAGTACCAACCACGTCGTTGATTGCCTCAGTCGACCTCCAGTCGCGACACTCACCACTATGTTAGACTCTTGCGACCACGAGACCTCTGGATGGCCCCAAATCTATAAGAAAGATCCTGACTTCGCCACCACCTACCAAATGTTGGGTGCAAACACGGTCGTCACTAATTTCCATCTCCAGGACGGGTTGTTGTGTCGTTTGGACCATCTCTGTGTTCCATCAAGCAAGAGAGCGAAGATGATTTGGGAATCGCAGTTTAAGTGGCAAGACACTTCGATGTAGAAACCACAGTGGCAGTGTTGCAACAACATTTCTACTGGTCGAAACTTCAACAGGATGTCAACAAGTATATCAAGTCATGCACTTCCTGCGTTATTGCCAAACCAACCACTAAGAAACAAGGCTTATACACCCATCTCAATGTACTACATGTCGGACCTTCTATCCACCAAACAAGGAAATGACTGTGTTTTGTGGTTGTTGATCGCTTTCCAATATGACGATTATGGTCGCCTTCAAGAAGAGCTTTATAACGAAGGCCATTGCCAAGCTCTTCTTTGAACGAGTGTGGGTACAATTTGGAATAGCACAAACCATTATCTCTTATCAGGAAAGTTGGTTTCTCAACACATTATGGTTGAGCCTCTGGTCACTGTTGGACACCAAGCTCACCAAATCCACTGCCTTCCACCCCCAGACGAATGGCCAAACCGAGGTCGTCAACTAAATGATCGTGCATATCCTATGCATGTACAATTTTAAGCACTCTCGCAAATGGAATGAAAGTCTTACCTCTGTTCAACACAACTACAAAATAGCCATACATAACTCAACCAACCACAACCCCTTTCATGTGGGGATGGGATTTCAACCATTGGGTCCCATGGATGTTGCACTACCCCTTGCAACCACCCATAAAAACTCGTCCCATGCTCAAACTGAAGCTAACAAAGGCACCGGGTTTAATGAGAAGATCCAACACATCCGCCAATAGGTTCAATACATTTTACAAGAAACGCCATGATCAACATTAGATGCTACACAAATTTCAGGTGGGAGACAAAGTTTGGTTGCACTTGCAGAAAGAACGTCTTACAGGGCCCCATTGAAAGCTTTGTCCACTCCACTATGGAACTTACAACATCAACAAGGATGCATGAGACAATTCTTTTGAGATCAATATTCCCCCCTTCCTTGACTTGCATCCAACGTTCAATGTGGATCTCCTTCGGCCATATTTTCCACCATTATTGGACACCTCGAAGATAGTAGAACATTGACACCAACAGAGCTCAACCTTGACTGCATGGAATAAGCATCCATTGATCATATCATGAACACGTGTCAAGGGCACTCGCCAATAGATGATCCAACTTTATTAGGTTGTCAAAGCAGAGTAGCTCCTGCACCAAGGAAAGTGGCTCATGTGGGGCCAAATTCAAAATGAGTTTAACAATTACATAGAAGAGTTCCGTCCCTCCACACCAACCGAGTCATCAATATCCACATCTTTTTCTGCAACCTCAAACTATACCTAATAGATTTTTTATTATGTCTAATAGAAGACTGAATTGGACTTGTAATTGAACAATATATACCTTTCCCTTTATCATCCACGGAAAGAGAAGGATAGTCCTCGAATGAGGTAAGAAGTGGCACAGTTTGATCAGAGGCAATCACCCCAGTATCGATAGGATATATATTCAAAATTTCTTCATTTGATGGAGGAAATAAACACAATGGAGACCATTGCTTCCTAAGGGGGGAGAATTGATTCAGGTGGATATCGATGGCCACCCATCTATTCCAACTGGCCCATCTTGGCAACTTTTTTTGTTTGGCAATTTTTTGCTAGTTTTTGGGTCTTGAACTTTCGGGGTGATTTTGAAGCCCTAAACAACATTTTTAAGGCTCGCCACAATTAAATTGTAGACGAAGTCACATTCTGACAACATAATGTGTAGTCCTCGAACAAACCTTTCCAATGGACTATCGTGCACCTAAAACGGAGATGGTATGTGAACGTTATGACTCCGAGAAGTTGATGTACCAACTTATCCTAGTGGGGCCCACGTAATCTTAGCACTTCATCTCCTAGGATTAGGTTTTTGGATTTCTAGGGTTTTTGAATTCATGTTTATTGTAAAAAGGCATTTAAAGCCTCATTGTACTCATCTTCTTGCAAATGAGCGGATCTGTCGCATCTCTTCTGAAAGATAAGCCGCCACCATTCTAGCAAGCTAGTTTAAGTCTGCATTGTACAGTTTCAACATATTTATTTATTAGTAGACACCAAGTTTTACTGTATCTTTGTTATTGTTTATTGAATTTTCGTGTTAATAATATAGATTAGTATTCATTTCGTTATGTTCATAAAATATGGATCAATTAATGTTTCTTTGATTAGAGCAATGTATCCATTAATAGATTAGGACCATCAAGTTCTTTTGTGAGATCAACAAGATTAAAAAGAATAAATCACTTATTTTATTGTTTAAAACATCTAACTCACTTATCATTTCTCTCAAGTTTTTGATCCTCTTCAACCAACATGCATTGATATATTTTATTCGGGTACTTGAATGAAGTTTTTGTTCTCTTATATGGGAATCACTTAAGATTAAAACTATGGCCGAGAATGTGCCCACACCGTCCTTGTAGAGTCCTTCATCGTTCTCCAGATCTTGTTGCAAATATTATTTAAAATTTGTAATTCTTGCTAAAAAATGGTATTACTCTAAACAAGATCTCAAATTTCTTTAATCAAGTCTATCATTTTATGTATTGCATCTTCGACATATTTTCTTATTGCTTGCAACAAGCTTGATGAACCTTTACATTTATTGTTGTTTTCTAGGATGTCTTCTAGAACAAGTGTTGGTTGAGTCGTATTTAGGAGCTTTGGAAATAAAGGTATTGGCATTAAAGTTGCTTATCATTCTTTTATTTTTTGTTTCAACTTTAAATTTTTTCATTCCATAGTATCAACAAACTGTTTCAAGGCTTCTTCGGTTGCACCGTGGAATTGTGCAATTTTTTATGGTGCAACTCCATCAAAGTCCTTCATTGATTTCCATTTTTTTGATGACGTTTTGGTTTTTGTATTAACTTTTTAAAGTGACTATTTTTTGGACACTCGATTGTAGGTTGCGTGGTGCAAAGTTACATATTCTTCCTAAAATATTTTTGGTTCTGGGGTGACTAGGGCTTAAGCAATTTCCCTAGTTTCTAGTAGTCTTTGCTCAAACCAAATAGGTTCTTCAATAAGTTCATCAACATCCACAACTTGTGGGCTTTCTTGGGTTTCAGGTATTCTTAACTCTGTTGTCTATGTATTTCTTTTTCTCTTGACAAAAGTATACAAAGTATGGTATTATTCAAGATTTTTCCTAGGTGGGTCCTTACTACCACCCACCAACGTATGAACCTTCAGGGGATGTTTTTTCTCATTTCAATACCACTCGTCTTATATTTTGTTCTCTATGAAGTACTCTTTGAGGAAAGAGTTGGTGAACTAGGGTTTTTTTCTACTACTTCTCTGCCATTGTGTCGCTAGCCTTCATTGGAGATGATCAATTCTTCCATATAATTTAAAACTTAGTCAGACACAATCTCAAGGAGATCTAAATCATCTCTGCCTCCTTTAAATTCCTCAATTTTGGTGAAATATCAAGAATAGACAATTGATGCCATATGTGTATTGAACATGTCATTCAAGTCAAAACCCTCAACAAATTTGGCTTCTTTTCAGACGAGTTGGTCACGATGGCCTACAAGCTCATCGAGATGGGTTATGTGCTTTACAGTGTATTCTCCAATTTATTTTTTCTCTTATTGTGGAAAAAGTGGGCCCAAGTTTTATACTATCTGCACATTTCTTTAGAATGCTCGCCTGATACATAAAATGAGAGAACGAAAGGCTTTTCTTCACCCCCAAACAACCTGATAACACTAAAATCCTTAGAAGTCAGAAAAACTCCTTACCCCACGAGAAAAATGGAAACTTCGAGAGATAATCTTAACATACTAGGGACAAAAATCAATTTTTTGAACTCTGAAATGAAAATATTATGAACCAGGTCGAAGTTATACTAAGATTTATGTTTATACAAGGTCAAATACCATGCATAATTGGTTCCATCTTGAAATCAATATTCCTTACCCTCAGCAAGTCCTCAAATACATGACAGTAAACACTAACAAAAATGAGGTAAGATGTCATATAGAATTTTCAAGTATTTTTCAAATTACTTAATTGAAAACAAACTTCACTCGAAATAATGTGGCCCTAGTCTATAATGACATTCTCGCGCAAAGAAAAATGTAGGGTATATATAATATTTCTTGCAACCGATACAGTAGATTCCAAACCAATAATACAGGTAAATAACCAAGAAAATTCTCTTTATGGGCATTTTAATGAATTTACCTCAATCTTGGAGACACTAGGGTTATTGCCCAAGTTGACAAAATAATTGTTAAGAAACTTTTCTCCTCCTTTATTCTTTTTCATAAATTCAGTAGATTCTTCACCTTTAAACCACATAGTGGATGTAGGAAGTCGTAGCATTATGGAGAACACTGAACCAACCAAAGAAAAAATTTGTTCTCCTTGAAGTTGAATTATTCTTTTTTTTTGAGTTGAAATTATTTGCACACCATTGAACAAGCTCTCTGAAATCTGTTACTTATGGAACACAACCATCTAGTGTTATGCCTGAAGTCCAAATTAAGTTCTTCTTTTTCTCGATCGAGGAAAGAACTTCGTAATTTTTTTATTCCCTCCACCACTGAAACTCTTGATTATCATGCCCAAGTGTGTTTAGTGTATCACCACAATACAACTCCTTTATCTTACTTGACATTATTTTCTCTGTTTTTGGCTTTGGAAATAGGTGGCGCTATTGTCGATGTTTATAGCTTGACATATTCTTTTATTTAATTTGGCCATGTATTTTCCTAATGGTTTAATCAATATAAATCTTTCTTTAAAATTGTCGTCCTGCATGAGGAGAATTGAATTTATTTCAAGGTTTACTAGCCTTTCACGAATTTAATAATGGTATTATGCCCAAATAAATGGCAACTGATGTGGCGGGGAAAATAAATGTGATGGAAAGTGGTGATGTGGTGTTGTGGAAGATGAAAAGTGGTGAGTGTGGAAGTGCAATGTGAGGGTTGCAAAGTATGTTATGTAGCACGCGAGACTATGGACCTATGGACTTGAGATATGAAGAAAGGCAAGGACTCCCACACATACACAAGAAATTCAACTAAGTATAGGAGATGGTCGTGGAGGTAGGAGGTGTATTTTGTAAAACACGGTAATGTTGGGTGGTAGGTATGCATACTTAGAGACTTGAGAGAAAGGTAAGTGTGATGGTTAGTCATCTCGCATCCGCAACTCAAGAAAAATGGTTAAGTATCGAAGAGTGAAAATGTGTGTTTTGAGGAACATGAAAGTAACAGGCGAAAAATGTAGGCAACACAATTGTGGAGTTGTGGACCTAAAGGCATGCGGGTCTATGACTCGATCTGCCCCTGCATTGCTACTCCCACATAACTCAAATTTGACTAAGCGTTGAAAAACTCGATAAAAGGTAAAAGAGACAAAGTAAAGAGATTCAAGAAGAAAATAAAGAGAAGGGAAGGATTTTAAGGGTAGGTCATGAATGTGGATCAACAAAACACCAATTCTCATACTGTGTCACAAAAGATTACCTCGTAAGAAAAAAACAAGGAGTAACGGTCTGAAAAGGAGGAAAACACCTTTTGAAAACTCATATGATGGTGGTGAGAAGAACCCTACGAAGAAGAATCTTGAAAAATCTTATGTTGTAAATACCTCTTCTAAAAGAAAAAGAGAAACCCAGAAAATGGGATTAGAAATACCTGAAATTCAACAAAGTCCCTTGAAAATTGATGTAGATGGAATTATCGAAGAACCCAGCTCGCCAGAACGACTACTGGAAATGCAGGAAATTGCTAAAGCTCTGGTCACTCAAGAACTATAAATATTTGAAGAAAGGTCTGTAACACTTCACCACGTGGTCTACAATTGAAATTCCAAAAAATTATTAACAAAGAAGGTAAACATAAAAAACAAAAAAGTGTCTAAAAAATGGAAATCGAAAATTGATTTCCACGACGTTGCACCTTCAAATATTGTACAGTTTCATGAAGGAGAAGCTTTGAAAGAATCTGTTTGTAATATAGAAAAAGAAAATTTAATTCTAAAGGAAAAAATAAAGTGATAAGAGACAAATCTAATTCCAAAACCATTGTTTGTTGAACCATTAGCCACTTTTTAGCCAACACCTATCCTAGAGGATATCCCAGAAAGCAATAGTAAGTTGAAAGTTCATCTAGTTTGTTGTTAGCAGTAAGAAAGTATGATTAAGATGGAATTCAAAAAAGAATAGAATTAATCCAATAAATTTGGGAGGTTACACAAAGATGCACCAACTTTTCAATGAGGATTATGCATTTCAAAGAATATCTACAAAAAGATTTTGAAAACGATGAAGCTTTTTAAAAGGATGTCCTGGGAACATTTTTTGGCTAAAGTTTCAAGTTTAAGTGACACCCACAAAAGAGAAAAAAACCTTCCCTTTAACATCCAGGTGGAACAAATCAATTCCTGGTGGTTGAAAAGAATAAAAAGTTTAAGAGAAATTCTAAATGAGCTAGTTGTTGTGAAAAGTAAAAGAGGTGACCTTATCTAAAAACTTGTTGATCTTTGAACTTGACGATCCAAATTTATTAATGGACAAAATGATTTTATCTAAAGAACAATTATTAGAACAACTTGAAGTATTAAAAGTTGCATGGGCAAGTGAGTTCTCAGATTCAATGGAATTCTTCAAAGATTAAATGTAAGGTGGTTGGTCTGATATATTAACAAGAATGATGACATCGACAACACATTGCACCAATTGGGTATTGACCTAAGAGAAATAGAGAATGAGTTGTTCGTGATAAATACCAAACATGAGATAAATGGCCTCAATGAGGGAAAACATAGAAGAGTGGCTAAGAAAATCCCTAATCAAGATCACCAAGACAAATCAAAACGAAGCAATTACAAGAATTATTCAACCTTCAACACAACAACCATATACAAAAGAAGTATCAACAAGAAATGGTTCAAAATATTTCCATCACGGTAAGTCAAGTAGCAACCTTATTCTTTCATTTGTCATTTGTTCTTCTACAGTCGTTTGTCATATCACATTTTCTGTTCCCAACAATCTGTGAAAGCTAAGGGTGGCCCTTGGTTGTTTTTCTCTTGTCTTCTTGTTCTCTTTCATGTTGTGGTCTATAGGAGCCCCATCCCAGCCTGCTTTGAAGGACAAACACAATCCCTTTTATTTGTATTTCAAGACATTTACTGCTTATTTATTTAAAGACATCTACTATTTTTTGAGGTTCCCAAATAACTAATTTGAGACATAACATTATTGATATCTCAATACTTTGAATTTAAGTATGATAGTTCAAATGTGTGTTTATCATAATCTTTATTGGATTTAATGAAATGGTCATTTAGATTTATCTGCCATATGTGGTCCATATTTTCCTTTCCCTTTGTTGAATATTGTGTTCTACTTTGATGAATGTTGTGATGGAAATGTCATTATGATTTACTACAGACTCTTTTGATTTATAATCTTGTAGCATATTGTAAATATTTGTTTTCTAATTTAGGTCTTTAGTTCTGTTGATTATTTGGGTTGGTTGTCATGGATGTCAACCCTTAAAGAAACTCTGATAGTGAATTCCAATAGCGCAAAGGTTTGGGTAATCAACCCAAGTTTGTTTTATATATAATGGTATGATTTTCAATTTATTTGAAGGTAAAACTATTCTATATGTATAGTACATGTCATGCCATTTCCGGTAGTATTTGGAACATCACATAACTCCTCAACGGCCATGTGAAGTTGGAGAACCCTCATGAGTCATCCAGAAGCCCCAAAAGGTCAAAGTAGTCAAAGTGATTGCAAAGAAAAAATTATTTAAATAAGACTATTCTAGATGAATAGTACATGTCATGTCATTTCCGATGGTATGTAGAACATCACATAACTCCTCACGGTTAGAGAGTTATGGCCATGTGAAGTTGGAGAACCCTCATGAGTTATCTAGAAGCTACAAAAAGTCAAAGTAGTCAAAATGGTTGCAAAAAAAAAATCATTTAAATAATAAAGTGAAGTGATGAGTGTACTATAATTCAAAGTGGATGCAAAAAAAATTATTTAAATAATAAAGTTAATGGAAAAAATACTAAGTGGACAAGTGGTTAGAAGTGGGTTAGCCCTAAAACAATAAAAGTGGTTTAAGATGGTTAGAAGGTAACCCCTTGAGGAAGCTACATAAAAATATAAATAAGAGGCAAGGGTCTCTCATTTTAATTACACTTGAGCATATTGAATATCTATAAGTGACTAAGGTAACCAAAGGATATCTATGGAAAATTTCAGAGGTAAGGTGAAGTAAAGAAGACCGAAATTCAAGGGAAGATAAATTATTTTGATGATGCTTTCTAAAGTATGTTATTTACAGGTCAGCTCACCCTTTTCGCACTAATTTTTTTTCTAAAATGATTCTGATCGCTAAATCTGAAGGTCGTTGAGGAAACATATCCAACTAGTTGTGATAAAAATTGGAGTTTGTGGGTTGTTGAATTTTTGGAGTTACACTCTGTGGAAAATAGGGTTTGAGGCTAGTCCTGAAACTAGTCTAAAACAAGTGTTTCGGGTAAAAACATTATAACTTCTTCAAAACAAATCTCAATTCAGTAAGACCAAATGTATTGGGTAGAGCACAGTCTATAGTATTCTATGTACCATTTTCAAATCCATACAATAAATATTTTGTACAGGGCACGCTCTACAAGATCGCTCTCTAGAATAAGTCAAAATTCAACAAGGTATGCAATTTTTGCTATAACTCATTTTTTGAGAGGTTCCAAGCAGTGAAACTTGAAGGAATTTCATAAAAGACACTGAAGAACATTGTGTACTATTTTCAGATATTTATTCATTACAGGGACATAGTTATGATTATTCAAGTTAGAGTTGTTGACTAATCCAAAATTAGTCATGTGAGACTAAAGTAAAGTTTGATGCAAATGCTAGTCTCTTGTTGTTAAGGTTAAGAAAGGTTTGCAGGTATGTCATCATATACACTAAGTCTATTACAGAGTTACAAATCAAATTTGGATGATGAAATTGATGAGGGTTTTTGGTTGAAGTACATGTTGGGTACATGGTTGAAACAATCAGTTGATGAGTTGGCCCATACATGAGGTGTATAGTTGATGATGTGGGTACATATTTATGAGTCATAGCTTATGTGTATTTGATACATGATTGACCAATACATATTTGTTATAGGTTGGTACAGGTTGATTACAAGTTGTTTATGGTACATGTTGATTACAGGTTGTTTGGTGTAGGTTGATTGGTACAAATTTACAACAGTATATCTCACAGTGATAGTGTCACAGTGGTTCCATCATTCTACTTCTACGTCAAGGTGGTTGGACGAGGCAAAGATAGGTGGTTGTAGCCACCTTCCGATTGTATCCGAAGAACATAGGGGTTTGCAGCCTCTTTCTGGTTGTAGCCAGAGAATAGGGAGTTGGCAATTCCCTCAAGTTGTAGCTTGAGAATCTAGGGGGTTGGAGCCTCCTTCCAATTGCCGCTGGAAAACAAAGGAAGTTGGTGCTTCCAGTGAATGTAATTCTTAAAGACATATAAGAAAAATCATTATGTGGTTTTCTCTCGCTTTGGGTTTCCACGTAAAAACATTGGTGTACTCTGTGTGTGTATAATTGTTCATTTGTTCATTGTTTATTTACTCTGCAACTATTGGATGATCATGCTACATTGATATAACACTTGCATTTTATGGTTAAAAAAAATTAAATTGTTTTATTACTGATTCACCCCCCCTCTCAGTAATCCAACAATTAGCATCAAAGTAGATTCCTTCAGGAAACAGTTTAACCACTAGAAGGAGATCATGGTTTATTCTAATAATGGAGTATCATTATTTAATGATCAGAATAGTTTAAAGTATAAGCTATGGAATGGAAGGACGAAAGTATTTTTACAGGCACACGAGTATTATATTTGACTATCAGTGGTTACAAGATATATCCATTCAAAAAGGGAAAAGGGAAAGGACTACAATCAATAAGAAATTGAAGAAGAAATAACAAAATAGCAATGGATTGCATCTGGAAAGGATTACCTAATCCGGTAAGAGAAACTGTTAGTAAATGTTCATCAACCAAAGAACTTTGGGATAAGTTACATTATATATATTATTCACCCATCATAGATTCAAAAAATTCCAAAGAAGATGCAGGTACAGATCAAGAAGAAATATGTTCACAATGTCAAACAAATTCAAAAGATGGAAACTACATAATCAACAAAGGTATGTTGTTTTGCTTTAATTGTAAAAAACACGGACATCTTGAAATAGAATGCCATGAAGAAAATAAGACAAAAAATCTAATTGAAAAAGAAGACAATTATGAAGAAGAATTAATCAAGGATTTAGATGAACTAAGAAAAAAAAAAAAAAAAAAAGTCACTCGAGAAAGAATTTATGAAACAAAGGAAAAGTGCTCACATTTTTTAAGAAGCCCAACATGTCATCAAGAACTTAAGAACTCAGCTAGAAGAAGCTAGAAAGATCGAAGAAAATCTTAAAGATCAAAAGCAATATTTGGAAGCCATCATAGAAGAACAAAAGGAAAAACAACAATGAGAGAAAATATATTAACATATCCTCTTAAGCAAAGAACTAACGATCTAAACCAGCTTGAGGCAGAGTTTGTTCAAAAAGAGAAAGGACTTGAAGAAGAAATAATCACATTAAAAATCCAGCTTGAAGAAGTGAAAAGAACAAAAGAACTCATGAAGTCTCAGATAATGAAGAAAGAAGAAGAGGTTGAAAAGCTTGAAGAACAAGTTGTCACATTGAAAAGTAAAACGCCAAGCTCAACATAAATGTTGAAGAGACAGAAACATCCACATCAGTTATAGAAAATGAAGAGAAACACTCTAGGTTGCTAGTAAAGAAGAATGAAAAAAATAGCAAGAGTTATGCAGAAGTTCTCAAAGGAAGGAATCATGGTCAACCAGAATCTAAAAAAACTATTAAAAATATATCTTCAAGAAGACCATCCATGTTCAAGCCACAAAGAAGCTTAAATCATGATCATGATCAGTCAATGCAGAAATTCAGAAGGACTACACCACAAAGAAGATCATTCACTCCCAAGTATGCAAAAACAAATTATGGCCATTGTTATTATTTCACTAATTTTGGACATAAGGTTGCAGATTGCAAGGATTATAAAAATGTTCAAGCAATAAATGCATATGTGGCCCCACGTAAGATTGAATGTTACAAATGTCATAACTATGGACACATAACTAGTGATTGTAGAAGCATGATCGATACTTCCATGAAAGAGAACACTGATATCAAATATAAGAAAGTATGGATAAGAAAACACGAAGAACAAATGAACAAAGATAAGGTCCCAGAGATCGTAAGATTGGAAATAAAATGAGATGAAGGAAATTCTACAGAGAAAAAGAGAGATGTCGGATACAGAAAGGTTTGGAAAATAACTGGAAGAAAAGAAGGACAGGTAAATAAGGAACAGGTTCAAGAGATTTTAGTTTCAAGCATTGTAGTGAAAGATGAATCCACAAATAGAAAGAAAAAAGTCATAGCTAAGAGAGATGATGAATCTACCAATGAATATGATAATGAATACACATTAGAGCATGAATTGTTTTGAGCTATCCGGTTTAGAGACTCTTAGGTAATATGAATATTAGACAGGAGGAGTCTATGCGATATCTATGATAGACCAAAGAATCATCCTTCGAGCAGCTTGCAGAGTTTGACTAGACATATCCAGAGCAATCAATTAGCAGAAGTACAGTTTGATCGTTGTAGTAGTGGAGAATTTATGATAGTATAGTAATAAATGTGTCAACATTATGGACAGTTTTGCAGTAGAGTCTTGGACAGTATGGATAGAGATGGATTTTTAAGAACAATTAGCAAGTTTGAACATATATATGACAGTGGGAGAGAGCATAAATTCATAGATTGGTTCAGAGACAAAGAAACATTATGGACATTAATTACATAAGAAATGGCTCGAATAATGCTAATGGATTCCAAATTGACAGATATTTTTTGGACACATGCAGTGCATACACCAGTTTACATTCAAAACAGAGTAATGCTCAGAAACAACAATGACAAAACTCCCTACGAGCTATGGAAAGGAAGACCAAAAAATGTGAAGCACTTCAGAATATTTGAAAGCAAATGCTACATCAAAAGAGAAGGATGGTAGAATGATAAAGTTTGACTCTCATATGAACAAATGAGTACTTGTTGGTTACTCAAGTACAAGTAAAGCATACAAGTGCTATAATTTGAGATTGAACAAATTTGTGGAAAACATCAATGTAACAATTGATGAAACAAGTGGACGAGAATCAAAGGAAGAAGAAAATGAATCAGTGGAACAACTTTACGAACAAAAAGTAAAAGATGAAGAAGAAGTAGAAGAGAAAGATAGAGAAGATCAGATAAACGTAGAAGAGCAAATTCAGCAAGTGCCTCCAAAGATACCTAGCAAACAAGTACAAAAGAATCATCCTTCAAATCAAAGTATCGGAAAAAATGATGCAAAAGTTGAGACTAGAAGAAGAATCTGTTCACCAGAACAAATGCACTTAGCACTCTTATCTGTGATTGAACCATACAGTTTTGAAGAGTCCAACAAAGATGAATTCTGGAATAAGACCATGGATGAAGAATTGGATCAAATAGAGGAATGAAACTTGGGAATTGGTTCCTATACCAAAAAATAAAAATGTGATTGACACAAAGTGGGTTTTCAAAAATAAATTGAATGAAGATGGACATGTTACAAGGAACAAAGCTAGATTGGTATGTAAAGAATATGCACAAGTTGAAGGAATCGACTTTGAAAAGACATTTTCCCCAGTTGTCAGAATGGAAGCAATCTGATTACTTTTAGATTATGCATCCTCCAAGAATATTAAAGTGTATATGATGGGCGTGACATCAACGTTTCTGAATGGGGAACTTGAAGAAGAAGTCTACATCGAACAACCAGAAGGATTTCAATTGTTAGAGAACACAGATTACGTGTGAAAATTGAAGAATGCCTTGTATGGTCTAAAACAGGGTCCTAAAGAATGGTACTCTAGACTGGATAAATATCTACATCAAGCAAGGTTCAGAGAACGAAGTGCAGACAACAACCCTTACTTCAAGGTTAAGCTAGAAATTTTCAAAGGATATGCAAAATGAATTTGAAATGTCATTACTTGGAGAACTATCCTTCTTTCTGGGTCTTTAGATAAGTCAAAGCAACCAAGGAATTTTTATTTCTCAAACTAAGTATATCAGAGAAATGGTAAAGAGGTTCGGAATGAAATATTGCAAACCAGTTACCACTCATATGAAAACCAGTTGCATGTTGAGCAAAGATGATGATTCAAAGTCTACAGACCAGAGGCAATACAGGTCAATGATTGGTAGTTTATTATATGTGACAACATCTAGACCATATGTAATGCATGCAATTGAACAGGTGGCATGATTTCAAGCAGCACCAAAGAAATCACTTGTATTAGCAGTGAAGAGGATTTTCAAATATCTCAAAGGAACTGAAGATTTTGGATTATGGTATCGAAAAGAAAATGATCTATCATTTATTGCCTACACAGATGCAAATTGGACAAGTTGCATTGGTGACCGACGAAGCACTAGTGGAACAATGTTCTACTGGGTTGAGTTTTAGTATCTTGGCTAAATAAGAAACAACCATCAATATCTTTATCTACAACTGAAGCAAAGTATATTGCAATAATAGGATGTACTCAGATTCTATGGATAAAATTAACTTTGACAGATATATAGGTTGAGTATGATGAGCCCATTCCAATCTATTTTGATAATACAAGTTCCATCAATATCTCAAAGAACACGATGATGCACTCCAATAAGAAGCACATTTCAGTAAAGTATCACTTTTTAGGGGAACATGTTGCAGAGAAGAACATCAGAATTGAATATGTAGGCACAAAAAAACAAGTGGCAGACATCTTTTCAAAACCGCTTCCAAGGGAAGCCTTTGAGTATATTCGCCAAAGACTCTGAGTAATTTTTACTCCAAAATGAATATTTTTGAATGTTTATCTTTTATGTCTTAGATTTACTAGAGGAAGCACCATAAAGAGGACAGTTCAAATTGGGAGATCTGTTTTAGGAAGAGTTCAGTCAGGGGTAGCAGCGCCAGATGGAAATATATATTTTCCATTGATGGAAAAGGGGGAGAGATTTATCAGATGCAAAGGTAAATGCTTGGAGAAAGAGAACAGAAGCATGCTTCCAGGGGAAGTGATGGTCACAGGGGGCATGAGTGATATGACTTTAGTATTTCATCAGAGTGTTGCCATCAATGCCAAAGGGGGAGATTGTTAATTATTTGGATTGGTTGTCATTGATGTCAACCCTTGAAGAAAGTCTCGTAGCAAATTTCGGTAGCACAAAGGTTTAGGTAATGGACTCAAGTTTGATTGATGTATAATGGTACGAGTTTTAATATATTTGAAGGTGAGACAATTCTAGATGGATAGTACATACCATGTCATTTCTGGTTGTATGTGGAACGTCACATAAATCCTCACGGTTAGAGACTTATGGCCATATGAAGTTGGAGAACCCTCATTAGTCGTCTAGAAGCCCCAAAAGGTCAAAGTAGTCAAAGTGGTTGCAAAGAATAAAGTATTTAAATAAGACTATTTTAGATGAATAGTACATGTAATGTCAGTTCCGATTGTATGTTGAATGTCACATAACTCCTCAAGGTTTGAGAATTATGGCCATGTGAAATTGGAGAACTCTCATGAGTCATCTAGAAGCCCCAAAAGGTCAAAGTAGTCAAAGTGGTTGCAATGAAGAATTTATTTGAATAATAAAGTGAAGTGATGAGTGTACTATAAGTCAAAGTGGATACAAAAGAAATTATTTAAATAATAAAGTTAATGGAGAAATTATTAAGTGGTTAAATGATCCAGGTGGATATTGGTGGCCACCCACCTTCTCCAACTGGCCCAAAACATGTTTCTGGCAATTTTGGTAATTTACTATTTTTAGCAGTTTTAACTTCCGGGGCCATTTTGAGGCCCTGAACGATGTTTTTTTTGGGAAAATGGGGAGCAACATGGATCGTAGATCAATTTTGCTCTAGTCAAAAGTTGTAGTTCTCGGATATATCTTTCCAACGAGCTATCATACGCCTAAAACGGAGATCGTATGCAAAAGTTACGACCCCGGGAAGTTGATGCACCAACTTACCCAAACGGGGCCCACATGACTTTTGGC
>ML803533.1:239350-282089 GCA_009831015.1 Picea engelmannii
ATAAGCTGCCACCATTCTAGCGAGTCTTTCACTCTGTATTTTTACAGTCTCTGTACATTTCTTTCATTAATATAAATCGTGTATTACTGTATATCTGTGTTTATGGTTGCATCTCTGATACATTTCTGTTATATTATTGAATATCCGCAATATCTCTGTGCATTTCCTTATTATATCTCCGCTCTCATTTCGTGCCGAAAATAATCCGGATCATTAAAAGTGAGTTAGCCATAAAATAAAAACAATGGTTTAAGTGGTTGGAAGCTACATAAAAGTATAAATAAGAGGCACGGTCTCTCATTTTATTTTGTGTAGGTCACCCTTTACAAACTCGCTATCGAGAATAAGCTAGAATTCAGCAAGGTATGTCATTTTTGTTATAACTCATTTTTTGAGAGGTTTCAAGGAGTGAAACATGGAGGAATTCCATAAAATACACTGAAGAACATTGTGTAGTATTTTTAGATCTTTATTCATTATAGGTACATAGTTATGACTATTTCAAGTTAGGGTTGTTGACTAATCCAAAATTAGTCATGTAAGACTAAAGTAAAGTTTGATGAAAATGTTAGTCTCTTGTTGTTAAAGTTAAGGAAGGTTTGCAGGTATGTGATCATATATACCAGGTCTATTACAGAGTTACAAATTAAATTTGGATGATGAAATTGATGAGGGCTTTTGGATGAGGTACATGTTGGGTACATGGTTGAGATAAGTAGTTGATGAGTTGACACATACATGAGGTGTATAGTTGATGATGTTGATACATCTTGATGAGTCATAGTTGATGTGCAGTTGATGCATGGTTGATGCATGGTACATGGTTCAGGTTATTAGTACATGTTGTTTGGTGCAGGTTGATTGGTACAGATTGTTACAGGTTATTGTTACATGTTGAGAGTGACAGGTTGACAGTGGCAGTGGTTGATTCAGTAACAGTGACAAGTTGTCTACATTTGACATTTATATTTCAGAGTGGTTGGACGAGGTAAAGACAAGTGGTTGTAGCCACCTTCCAGTTGTAGTCGAAGAACATAGGGGGTTGTAGCCTCCTTCTGGTTGTAGCCGGAGAATTGGGGAGTTGGTGCTTCCCTCAAGTTGTAGCCTGAGAAACTAGGGAGTTGGAGCCTCCTTCGAGTTGCAACTTGAAAAAAAAGGAAGTTGGTGCTTCTAGTGAATGTAATTCTTAAATACATATAAGAAAAAACATTATGTAGTTTTCTCCCGCTTTGGGTTTCCACGTAAAAACGTTGGTGTACTGTGTATGTGTATAAATGTTCATTTGTTCATTGTTTATTTAATTTGCACCTATTCGATGATAATGCTACATTGATATAACACTTGCATTTTATGGTTAAAAAGGATTAAATTTCTCTATTACTGATTCACCCCCCTCTCAGTAATCCAATAGGTCATTTAATAACTACTCTTTGTATGTGAATATTTATTTTAAAGAATAAGTCTGATTCTTTCTCAGGTATTCTTTACATGTGAATATTTATTTTAAAGAATAAGACTGGTCCTTTCTCAGGCATTTTTATGTTCTTGTATGTTATTTAAAATAGAGTACCACCTCTTTAAAAACGCAACAGGATTTATCCTTGTGAGGTTGACTTCAAGACTATAAAACAATCTTTTAGATAAACACTAATGTATTTTGGTCTTGTTGGGTAGAGTTCATCTCTATGAGAATAGTATGTTCCTAGTCTTTAGAAGATTGTTGCAACTAGTTGGATGTGAGAGATTATCTCCAACTAAATGCTTCTTAGAATGGTGTGAGGTTGAGATATTTTTTCAAAATAGAAATCTTGACACATTTTTGGTGTGTAATACTCTACTCTCATTTTAATAGAAATTTCATAGAATATGAGTGATTAATAACTTATTTTATATAAAAGTTTCATGGTATATTAATGCTATATTAATGAGTTATAAATTACTTTGATTTAAAAAAATAATGAATAACTATTTTATATTTATGAATGAACAATAATTTAAATTTAAATATTACAAGTTATTATAGATGTAGTAATTATTATAAAAAGCATTTTATTATATAAATAAAATTTAGAAATTATATTAGATTTTGTGTTTTGGTTTATTAGTGTTATTGAGGGATTTAGATCATTTTTTCCACTATTTCATATTTATTTAGGTATCTATGATTAATTGTGGACTATATTTAGGGATAATGTTTATTATGGCTAGTCCTACTAAACCATGTTTACTTGGACTTTCCCAAATTTTAAAATCAAGATGGTATTTCCCTAGAGTTTGAGGAACTTAGTCCTTTCATTTAGGGTTCCAAAACTACATATGGATTTATAATTCCCATTCAACATTCCAAAACTACAAGGGGATTTATGATTAACTATGAATTATGAATAGGAATAGGAATGATGCCCATTACAAATGGCCTTACTAAATAGTATTTATAATTTTAATCATATCTAAAATATATGATTAATTATGAAACCTAACTAAAAATGAAGCCAAAAAACTTTAGCTCGTGGGAAACTCTATAATTAATTAGAAGCTTCAACTTTAAGTAATGTTTATTATTACAATTGGTTTTACTAAACTATATTTATCTCTCTATACCCAAATCATCAATAAAAACCTTATTATACATTATTTTCGAAATGACCAACACAAATAATGTTACATTTTATCCACTTTTATTAATTTTTTAACTCATCTTAAATTATAAAATTATAATTAATTATCCTCCTTTACATTTTTATAGATTTTATTTAATACATTATTAATATTTAATATATTTATTTATTTCAAATATATTTTATTAATAAAATAAAATTATATATATATATATATATATATATATATATATATATATATATATATTACAAAAAAACTAATTACATACTTTTTGACTAAATTAATTATTTTTCCCTTCAATTACTCCTAAAATTATGAGTTTATAAACATCATTTAGAACAACATTCTGGACCATACAAATCTGACTATAATGGCTTCCATACACAATCTTAATGTTACAACCACTAGGACCAAGATTAAACTATTTTAAATTTATATAAAAATACAAACTATGTTAAACCAAAAAGAGAGCTTGGAGGTGACCTTCAAGGTACTCATCCAAAGCTAAAGACACAAACTATGTTAAACCAAAAAGAGAGCTTGGAGGTGACCTAGAAGGTACTCATCCAAAGCTAAAGACCCCTCCCAGAAAAGCTTTGAAGAAAACAAGTAGAAGGTACTCATCCAAAGCTAAAGACCCCTCCCAGAAAAGCTTTGAAGAAAACAAGTAATCTCCAAGTATAAACATATCCTAACAATTAGTGGTAAGCAAGGATGTTCTGGGCATTTCAAGTGTAGAGTTTCCACCTTACTTTGCTTTTCCAGTCATTTTATAACATTTTTTAGTTTCCCATGAGCTAAAGTTTTTTGGCTTAATGTTTGTTAACATAGTAGAGAACCGTCCCAAGCCTTCTAAATTTTGCTTTTGAAAACAAATATAAATTTTGATATACCTTTAGATTATACCTACAAGTTATCAATTTTTATGGTTAAAAAATAAAATAAAATAATTATATATTTTATTTGTATAATATTATTATTTAATATTATTTATTTATTTATTATGATTATTATAAAAATATATATAGATAATTATATAATTAATGAGAATTCTTTATGTTTAAAAATAATCAACTATCCTTATAAACCACAATTAACCATTTACATCTACTTATCCTTCTTTCTCATCATATCTCAACAAATCACATGTCAAATTGATGAAAATTGTTTATGTTTAAAAATAATCAACTATCCTTATAAACCAAAATTAACAACTTACATCTACTTATCCTTCTCACCACACCCCAACAAATCACATGTCAAATTTACTGGATTATGAAGAAACTTAATTATTACCTCTAAAACTATTAACTTTGAAAAAAAAAAGTATAACCCTAACATGTTAATGATTAGTCTTAACATTATTATCATTAATAAAATCACAATTTGTTTTAAAGTATTATTAAAAAAATTACATTATAATAAAATTTTGAAAAATGACTTGAATGTAAGTTCTTATTTATGAACAAAATCTTATTAAACACATTAAAATTAATATTTTTGCTATATATTTATATAGAAAATTGAATTTAAAATACTAATATAAAATATAAATATTTTATTTTAATTAAATTTATATAATATTATTTAAATAATTAAATAAATAAATAAATTCAAAATTATTAAAATAAATTTTATGAAATAAAATAAAATAAAATATACAAACTTAAAATGATTTATATTCTATATTTCAAATTTTATCAAATAAAACAAAATATACACACTTAATAAGTTGTATTATATTATGAATAAAACAAAATAAATAAGTTTAATAAACTGTATATTACTATAATATTTTGCTATTTTATTAATCAAAATAATTTATTTTCCATATTTTGAAATTTATTTAATAAACAAAATTTATAAAATTATATATTATTAGGATGTTTATACTATATTAAAAAAACATGTATTTTAATATCATTTACACATAATTTTAATCACTCATATATTATTACTCTTACAAATTTAGTGATTTTATAATTTTAGTAAAATTTATATTCCACATGGGCCTTGTTACATCAAATTACCACATGGATATCCCGCGTCAGATGGACTTCCCTAATAATACTTATTTAATAATGTTTCTTTTATTTAATAATGTGCCCCTTCCCATCCTTTATAGTATAGAGGGTGAGAAGGGGGCATTATTAGATAAAATTTATTATAATAATAAATTTTATCTAATAATGCTCCTCCTCTATAGTATAGAGGGTGGGAGGGGAAGGGCATTATTGGATAAAATTTATTATAATAATAAATTTTATCTAATAATGTTCCCTTCTATAGTATAGAAGGTGGGAGGGGAAGGCTATTATTGGATAAAATTTATTATAATAATAAATTTTATCTAATAATGTCCCCCTCCCACCCTCTATATAATAAATTTTATTTAATAATGCTCCCCTTCTCACCCTCTATAAAGAATAAGAATTGTTGTGATACCAGTAAAATAACCAAGTGCAACTTCCATCTGTCAGTAGAATATGATTTTGATTGAATAAACTATCAAAATTTCGACCAAAATGCTAAGAATTAGTAGAGATTTGGAACGTCTATTAAGAAGTAGATTTGGAACGTCTATTCTTGCATTAGTGTTTATATGAACATTTAGATTCCGTCTCCACTCTAGGAAAATTTCCTTGTCATAACCAATTTAATTCAAATGCAGATTCCATTTATTCAACGATTCCATCCATCAATAGACATATAGCAAAGTCAACAGTTTACAGTTGTTTTAAGTTGACTTTGTTTGTAACAGTTGTATGGATGGAATCTGAAATCTTGAAGTGGAGTGATTATCCAATGATAAATTTAAAAGAAGCTTAGTATGCAGTCCTTGAGATAAAATTGTTTATCTCTATGCTAGTAGCTTTATCCCTCTCAGCATATTGAGATAAAATTGTTTATCTCTATGCTAGTAGATTTATCCCTCTCAGCATATTGTTTATCTCTCTGTTAGTAGCTTTATTCTTCTCAGCATTTTGAACTGTATGTCAATGTCAAATGGTAAGCTGGAATAAGTATTGTTTAATTGTTTTAAGAATGGTTAGTTGAAATCAGATGACATAAATTTATATTAAATCTTATTTTTTGTTATTTGAAATTCATTCCTAAATATAAAAATGGATTCAGCATGCTAAAAAACTCTTGAAACACTAGATTATACAGAAATAATTACTCTATTCAAAAACTAACAATTTCTGATATAATTTTTAAAAAGAATCATTTAGGCTACTGACATATGGCCCGCTACTCGATCATGTCCAAATCAGAATGTTAATGCTCATTTGCATGTAAGGATCCCGTGAAAAACAAAAAAACTAGACAAAAGAACGCAAAATTGCAGTTTTGTCAAACATAAGGAAAAATGAATGAGAAAGCCGCTCTGCCAAGGAAAAGGAGTATAGAAGTTATCTGATTAATACAAGGGTATTTCGTGCATTTATTTGTTTTAGCCCTGCAGGTAACTAGATGAAAGTTCTCTATGGAAAGAAACTACCCTGTAGAAAACGGTCAAAAATTGCATGAAGTGGAATCCGGCCCAGCCCAAATATTTGACATTTCAGAAGCAGTATGACGAGAATAATCAAAATTTGCATTTCAGTTTGTTCCAACAGCGTACCTGCAAAGAATTGTTGGGCAGTCAAAATTTGCTGGATAGTATCATAATAAACAAATGCACGAGGGAATAGAATGCGAACGAGAATCAACACACAGTTGTGCGGAGACCTCGACGGTGGGCATAAGTAAAGTAGCAGGTCACGGTGAATTCTCAAACGCCATGGGAATAACTGACCGGACGGAGAATTTGCTGGTTCAGGGCGGTTTATTATTCCAAAAGTGAGGTGACTTTAAAAAGGCAGATATGTTTTTTTTTCAATTCATGAGTTCGGAGAACATGAATATGAGGATAACCTGCACATTGAGGGCTGGAAAAGGTGACGTATGAAGGAGAAGCGAATACCACTTGCTACCTACCAAGAATGATTAAGACGGTGTATGAAAGACCACCGTTAGAAAGCATTTTTGTCTTATCCCACATTAAAGCAATGGAGAAAAACTTCGTCTTTATATTGCATAATGGTATCCTATACTATCACAGCTGCAAAGTCGGCTGTTGCATAATGGTATCCTATACTATCACAACTGCAAAGTCGGCTGGTGAACGCAGATAGGTATCGACGTATGCAAATGGCTTAGTAATAAAAGGTAATTACAATTAGTTTTGGTGGAATTTTCACTTGATTAAGGGAACCTCTAGTAATAAAAGGTAATTACAATTAGTTTTGATGGAATTTTCACTTGATTAAGGGAACCTCTATTCTTTTGGTGGAATTTTCCCTTGATTAAGGGAACCTCTATTCTTTTGGTGGAATTTTCACTTGGTTAGGTAATTAGAATTAGTTTTGGTGGAATTTTCATTATCAATCTTTTTCAATAAGGGAATTTCTATTGTATTTTATTGAAAAATGTTTGTAACAGGCTCACAGCATTTTGAATTTTTATTATATTCTATTGAAAAATGTTTGTAACAGGCTCACAGCATTTTGCACTATGGGTTGTAATAGTTTCAAAACATTTTGTTTACTGATTGACAAAGAACATGGAAACTAAGATGTTATGAATTGTAATAGGGGAACACTTGCCAACTTTTGTTGCAACACATTGTTTTTGGCATTGCAATCTTTGAAACACTTATTTGGATCATGAAGGTAACTGTCTACTTCAATTAATACTGCACTATGATCATCTATTCAAATTAACAAAACATCTTAGTCATGTGGCTACATGTATGCACAATGTGCATAAAAAGGTTGATTTACTTCAAATTCAAAATAGAATATTAACGAACGAGTTATGAAATTAACATGTGGAACTCATACTTCTTCAACATAATCAATTATTTGTGTTAACTATTGTTGAAAGTGAAAAAGGGCATAAGCATCATTCAAGTGTGAATAAAACAAAAAATTAAAGAAACAAAAGATGCATTGGATGAAGACACTAAGGAGGATAACACTAAGTTTGAGACTAAAGATGATGTTATTAGAACTTGGGAAGAGTTCCACTTCTAGAGAAACAATTTTCTCTTGGGATATGAAAACTGTGAGACCAACTCTTTTCATATTCTTGATTACTCGAGAAAAGTTACATTTGTAAGAGCATGGTTTTTTGATGATGATTTGCAGAGACATAGCATTGATGCTAGTAAGTTGTATGAAGTACTTGAACTTGAGAATCATGATGAAGAACAAGAGGATAAGCACAATGATGATACAAATGATGAAGATGATGATGAAGTTGATCATGATACCTTGGATGAGTTGGATGAAGTAACTAAACAATGCCAACACTATTGTTGAGTTGGCCCTAATGAATTGTAGTTTTTTTTATCTTAACCCATGCACTTCCTGTGGGACGATAAAACACCTTTCATAAATGTGTCAGAAGCAAGTAAAGTATGATTGGAAATAACTACATTATGAATGGTTAGGCACATGAGGTCGGACTTTGGAAGCCAAGTTATGGAGGGGTCTTATCGTCAAATTCAGCCACAAGTGTAGATGTTTATTACGAGAGGTTTAATTAATTTTGATTCAAGGATTGAAGATTTAGGGCATGTTTGGGGCCCAACTTGAGAACATCTTTTGAGTTGAATATTAAGCGTTCAAACTTTGCCCAAAGACAATAAGTTTATCCTTTTCCGCTTTTAGGGGTGTATATTGAAGTTGACCTTGGATGAGTTGGATGAAGTAACTAAACAATGCCAGCACTATTGTTGAGTTGGCCCTAATGAATTGTAGTGTTTTATCTTAATCCATGCACTTTATGTGGGATGATAAAACACCTTTCGTAAATGTGTTTGAAGCAAGTAAAGTATGATTGGAAACAACTACATTATGAATGGTTAGGTACATAGTGTCGAACTTTTGAAGCCAAGTTATTGGAGGGGTCTTATCGTTGAATTCATCCACAAGTGTAGATTTTTATTACGAGAGTTTAATTAGTAGATGTACAAGTAAATTTTGATTCAAGGCTTGAAGATTTAGGGCATGTTTGGGGCCCAACTTGAGAACATCTTTTGAGTTGAATATCAAGCCTTCAAACTTTTCTCAAAGACATACGGTTATCCTTTTCCACTTTTAGGGGTGTATATTGATGTTTCTTCTTTACAAGGCCCAAGACTTCTCACCTTTCAATGGATAGGGAGGGAATATACTAATAAGTTTTGAAGTCTACGAGTGATTTTGAGGACTGTGACTAGTCAAGAAAGATGGTGTTGAATGAGCTCACTCAAATAGAGTTTTGGATTGGTTAGCTCGACCTTCAAAGAATATTCACCAAGACAATTCAATACTATGAAATTTTCAACATTTGGTATTTTTGAGGATATTTTAAGAAAGATGTTTTTATGGTTTTTATGAGAATTTCCAAGATTTCCAAGATCTTGGTATGGATAGATAATTTGCCACATTTTGGCATTCAAAAATTTACTCATTTGCAGAAATTTACTCATTTGCAGATCTATTACTTACAAGATTGTTTACTACTTGACCAATGGTTTCATTTCAAGATTTGGAGCAGATCCAACAACTCACTTGGTTTACTTCTCAATTGTTTTTGGTAGGATTTCCGTTCATTAATTCATGAATCAATCACAAGTTTTTATACATTGGATTTACGAGGTACATAATTGGGATGTTGATTGATACTTTTTCTATCAATGAGATTATTGATAGATAGGATTTACATTGGGATGTTGATTGATACTTTTTCTATCTATGAGATTATTGATATCTTTTTTATGTGTCTACAGTTTTGGAAACTAGTCTTCCGAATTCATAGATTATTCATAAATGGTAGACCTATGGCCACATATCTTTGTAGAAATAACAATTTATCTCTATTCAGAATATAATTATCAAGAATATTGTCTCTTTTGGAAGAGGTATCCCTGTTCAAACTTAGCTCAAGGCATTCACCAGTGTCAAGATCATAATGTCCCCTGTAATCTTGGAAGACAGATATCAATGTTTTTTAATTCAAACACATCACACATGTTTATATGCTTCAGAGATTATTAAAATAAATTTGAAAATGTATATGTATATATGTTTTTGCATTTAAGAGTTCACAATAGTTGAAGGACTTTATATGAGTAAATATATCACTATCATTTATTTTGTGTTTAGACTAATTCTAGATACCTTCTCTCTATTTTGATAATATAAAGAATCGCCTATTACAAATCCTATATTACAAATCCTATAAATATGTTTTTAAATGACAAAGTTATTCATATATATCAAATAACCACAAGCTTATTGACCTCATAAGTCTCTAAAACCTAATTCAGCTTATTGACCTCCATCAGCTTGATGTCGTCTTCACCTTCTTTCAAACGTTTTTATTTTTCCATTTCTAGGGAGTTTCTTTTTCCAAAATATGGAGAACTGGATGAAGCTGGCAAAAGCAACATGTCTCTTGGGTATCCTCTTCACCTTTTTAGTTTTTTTTCATTTATCATAACTTTGATTGCCTTCGCAAAAGCTTCGTCTCCTGGGTATCCTTTTCACTTTTAAAGTTTTTTTTCCATTTATCACAATTTTGATTAATTCGCAAAAGTTTAGTTTTAGTTTTAGTTTTTTCTTTTTTAAATATTTAATTAGTACAGATTATATGGTGGTACATTAATTTTTTAATATAATTAGGTAAATGTTAAAAAGTAAATAGGTTAACTGATGCATTCAAAAATACAAGGAAGTTATAAAGAGTAAATCACATTTATTGATTTGGGAGGAGGACTAAGAATATGTCAACATTTTTAATTGTTAGTCATTAGATTAGAATTTTAGATTAAAAGGTGATTAATTGTGCCCATCTTCAATACATATGCAAAGTTATTTTTGTTCCACAACTACAAATATCTGTGTAAGATGATGTCTGATTTCCCCTCCATCAGGTTGGATATCTTCAACTTCTTTCTTTTCCTATAACATGGAGAACTTGGACTAGTTGAAAACAGCTGCATCTCTGTTCGATATCATCGTTTGACCTTTCTAACCCTTTTTTTCATTTTCCAAAATAGCTTGGATCTGGCCAAAACCCCATCGTCTTTAAGAAAAAGAAAACAAAGACTTGTTGATCTTATCGGGGTTATCTTTGTTACGGAACAGCAAACATCGTGTAGATGAAGCCTGATTTCATCTGCAATCCAATCGGGTAATGGTATGCCTAATGTGATAATGGCTTGCATTATGTCATACCCTAATCGGGAAACGATATGCTTAGTCTGACAATGGCTTGCATTATGGGGTAGGATCCGGTGATTGTATGTTTTGTCTGGCAATGGCCAGCATCATGAGGGTAGTCATCATCCAGGCCAACTACCATTTGCATCATCCTGGTTCACTACCATTTGGATTAAGTAATTGAACTTTTGTATTTTATTATATTGTATGATGTTTGTGCACCAAGAGGTGCTATTTGTTATCTGTCGGATTTAACCGCTTGATTATATTTTTCTGGCCCTCCTTGAAATCATATCATGAGATCAGGTAGCTTCAGTGACCCTCTGTTTGAACCATACAAAATAGGATAAGATGGAACTTAGAATAGTGGTGAGCAACTCTCACCATCTACAGCGCCGTCAATATTAGTCCCTGTAAGAACTAACCAGTATCATAAAGCAACTTATTGTAACTAAACACTACGACTAAACACTACGACTATACTTTTCTTGGGAGGACAGCAGTATCCATAAAGATAGAGAGCACAATCAAACAGCCGATTGATTATTATATATTACTGTGACCGGATACAAATCAGCCAGCCAACCGACGTGTTAAAAGATAGAGAGCACAATCAAACAACTATACAACAAAAAGCGGTATATCGTACAGTTAGGGCAAATACACAAAGCGTAGATACCTGGGCCTGGCGAATTCATGGAGCTTCCCYCTTGGAGAGAAAATCATAATTCCAATTTCCGCATCGCAGAGCTCCGAGAGCTCGTAAGCTTTTTTCAGCAACCCATTCCTACGCTTAGTAAACGTAGCCAGCCTGCTTATGGTGTTCTCAATCCTCTTCATCTGGGTCTTTCCCCTCACCATTGTTGTCTCTCCTCTTTCTTTTTMCCTCTACACAATCACTCACTTATTCAGATCGGGGCTAAAAGAACAAAACAGCTATTGGTATAAGAKTCAATAATAGCTTCAGATGGGAATATACCTGTACGATTAGACCTAAACTCCCACAGAAGAACACAGAAGAACAAGAGACCTTCTCTACTCTCTTTATTTTTCTTTTTTCAAAAAGCGATAATGGCATCGATCTACACATTTATTCCGTCGAAATGTGCGCCAGCTGGCGTGGCTTAGTCAATTAATAGCACAGTTTCCCACCTGACGTTTCACATACGTCCTCACTGTCCTAGCTACCAACCAGATAGGCCTCTTGTATTCATACCGGTCACAAAACCCACAGTACGAAATACAGTAGCCACCAAAACTTACTTAATGGGGACCAACTCTCTTTTAATTTCCGCTTCGTTCACGTGACAAAGAGTACGAATTGCTTAAAATACGCGCATGCAGATAAATGTCGTTCATAAGAGCCATCAAGGGCATCACATCAATCTCGTAAGGACCGCAGAGTTGTATGAGTGCATTATTTAGTAGTGAGTACGAATTGCTTAAAATGGACTAAATATATGTACGGTTCACAGTTTACTCGATTTAGGTTCGAAGCTTTGTATACGCGGATGCAGATAAATGTCGTCCAGACTCCATATGAGCCATCAAGGGCATCACATCAATCTAACTTCTAGTAAGGACCGGAGGTTGCATGAGTGCATTATTTGCCTACATAGGAGTGTAGTGGGGGATTGGGTTAATTTGGGAGCAATCTTTTCTTCTTTACTTTTTCTGTAGTTTTTCAGCTGTGCTGCTTTAAATTTTTGGTTAATTTAAAACTCTGATCAAATTTATGAGGATTTGGGTTGGTTTAAAATGGGGAAAAAACCTTTACTGTAATATTCTGAAATGCATGGAACTTTGATCCATACAAAACTCAGACTACCAATGAATGTTGGATCTTACTTACCAACATAAACCAAAGATTTCCTTGAAATACTATGAGATTCACATACACCATAAGTCACTTGTAGAATGTGAAGAAATAATACATATAAAGAATCTCCATTAATTAATCATTCATTTATTGATAACTATCATCTATCATAAGATTGTTGCACATCATAATGTAAACAATGATACATTTAGTCCTTAATTTTATTAATAATTGTTGAATTACTCTTTTCCCTGCCCTACCTTTCCTAGCATCATTTTAAGCTTTCATTTTCTTCTTCTATATTCTTTAAGTGTGCTTGCAGTATCCTCTCTCAGCATTTTATGACATATTCTTTAAGTGTGTTTGCATTATCCTCCCTGAACATTTTATGACATATTCTTTAAGTGTGTTTGCATTATCCTCCCTCAACATTTTATGACATGTATTAGTGTGATAAAAGTTAGAATAAGACATTTAGAATCTTTTGCATCAATTTCTAATATGGTGTCAAAGCACTTGGGAGATTAGCTTTTATTTTGATCTATATCAATATCGGGGTATACTAAAACATGAAGATTTTATTAAGTACATATTGAATATAATATTTATTATTGGATTGTATGATTATGTTTGAATATTTTTAAATCCTTCTTTCGGATCTCAAAACTAACTTATGTAGTTCTAGTGATAATATCACTATATTATTTTTCCCAAATTTATGCATCCTTAAAAATAATATGATCATCCATTGCATTGAAATGATTTTTTAAGTAGGGTTTGCCTTCTTTTTTCAAAAAGAACTTTTTTTTCCTAAATGGTCTAAACATATTCCCCCATCAAAAACCACGATTATCCAATTCAAAAGGAGTAAAAACTTTGTTTTTGTAAAGTTTTGTTTAAATTATTTGCATCGCCCCTTCAAGTTTTTTTGGCAATCCCTCATTTTAAAAGGGATCTCCATGATCCATCACCCTTTAGCGTTTTTCAACGTCAAGTAGAACCTATATCGAAGCTTTTGTGATCTATGGTCCCTCACTCTATATTGAAGCTTTTGGGCCTATGGTCCTTCGTTGGCTTTTAGGAGGCCCCTTTCTATATGTTTGCACTATCCTTTTCCTCCTTCTAGTGTTTTTCCATGTTGATGTCTTCTTTTCTAGTGGCCTCTCTCATGAAGCACAATCGTCATTACTAGTCCTCCTCGGATTTCTTCATCATCTCGCAGTTCCATGTTTGTTGTCCCATTGTTTTAGCAAGGTCCCGAGGCTCTCATGTTGATCCTTGACAAAAGGAGAAACAAAGAAGATAATACACAGAAGACGAAATTGGAAAAAGAGGAATGAGCAAAGCGCATAGCGTCGAGTATATTCATTAAGTGAAAAGAGCTAAGCTAAATAGGCTCAAGCAAATCAAGAAGATCAAGAAACAAAACAAGAAATCCTAATGAACTCGTACAGCTAGCCTGAACAACTGGTAGTGTACAATCACATAATGTTGAGGTCACTGATATAATTAACACTCCCTCTTAAACTCAACAGTTACAAACATCAGATGTAATTGGAAATAAAGAAAGGAATTCAGAAATGATAATGCATGTTGGTCTATGTCTCAGGCTTACAATAAGTAACAACAAAACTAGACTTCACCTTTCACTTGAGTTGGGTTTCTTCTTTCTCTTCTTCCAAACTCTGTATTGTTCTAATCTGGTCATTTTTTTCATTTTGGCATTGATACCGAAGGCTTTGTGCTTTGCCTTTTGTCTTTGTTGTTGTAACTTCATATTCAGAATTTGACCAGGTTGCTTATGCCTATGTGTTACATCTTCTTTTGCAACAAATTTGTCTTTGACAGTGGGTCGATGCCACCACTGCAAACTATCATCGATGCCCTTCATAGCTTGGGCTATATAGTCAACGAAATGCTTCCAAATTAACTTAGAATAAAATCTGATTTCTTCAAAACTCCATTGCATGAAAATGGTTTCAAACTAGTCTTCATTGAGATCCTCATCCATGTCTTCATCTTCTTCTTTTGGTTTCTCACTGCATACTCAAACAACTTGTCAATTTGATATAAAAAATTATAACAGGGACCATATTGGTTTATTTCTTTCTGTTCTTTCTTAGAGCAGTTACCATCATCGTCATCATCATAGATTGACCATTCAATCCATTTCAAATCTGCATCAACATTATATTCTTCTTCAGTTGCTTCATTGGCAGTCATAACTGTACTGGTTTGAATGCTTTCGTCATCAAACCTTATTTCAAGCACTGCTTCAGAAATCATCCACATGGTTTTGAATGCCAAGTAGGCTTTCTCCTCCAAAAATCAATTCATCGATTTTCTTCTTCTCTTCCATTATTGGAAGGCACTTATCATAAGACAAATTATCATCATCAAATTCAATTTCAAGATTTCTTACCTTTGTTTCAAAGAGGCCAATTTTTGCACAATGTTCATCAATCATCATTGATGTTGATCCTTTGTTGTCATCAACAAACACTACTCGAATTATTTCATCGATGCAGGTTGTTGTACTGATAGCTTCACCATCAGTGTCTACAATTTTCTCATGCTCTGTTGCACACACAGATGCACCTTCTTTCTTTTCTTCTGGTAGCTCTGCTTCAAGCACAAATTCTTCTTCCGTCTGTTCCTTTGGTAGCTCTGCTTCAGACAAAGATGCTCCTTCATTATGTTCCTTTGGTAGCTCTGCTTCAGACAAAGATGCTCCTTCATTATGTTCCTTTGGTAGCTTTTCTTCAAACATGAATGCTTCTTCCAGAGTGGAAACATTCAACAAATTGTTGCTCTCTCTTTCACTGTACTCTGTTTCTAGAATACTCCAAACTTTTTTCAAAGATGTTGTTGCTGCAACCTTGTGCAACATACTATCATCCAAGGCTTGTTGGATGATATGTAATGCTAATTCATCCATTTCCTGATCATGTAGATTATGATAACAGTCTACAAAACGCAAATAGGTATTCATTCTAACAAACCAAATTTAGGAGCTCACACAAGAAGCAGATCAGAGGAAAATTGATGATATTTGGAGCAACATGAGCATGAACCTACCATTATCGCCACAGGTACAACTAGAACCTCTTCATTTATCTTTGCAAAATATTATGTCATTTCTTTGTTGTTCTCTTTCCAGATCTGTCTGAGATCTCTTCTAGACTTCTTGAGTAGTCTTTGTTGACCCATGACAACATTTCTTGGTTGTTCATTCACCAATTCAATCACACTTGTAGATCGGCTATTCTATCTCGTCACACTGATACCGCTTGATGCAAACAGAAATTAGGCTCTAGCCTCTTTTTAAAAATTAGATCTTCAGGAAATTTCTTGCTTCCTCGTATGGATCTTGTTGGATCTAATTATCCAAGCATAAGATATTGTGAGGAATTTTAGTGCTTTACATGTTTCCTGTGCGTAAAACCAGGTCTGCAAAATCCTGTGTGTGACTTCGGGCCGAAAAACACGGGGTAGACTCCTTTAACTTCGATCTGGCTGGATGTGACTATCCGAGCGCGAGATCTACAGAGTCAGAGTTCAGAGCTTTGTTCTTTAGCCAAAACAAATATGTTGTTTAGCTTCTCATATGACCGGGGGCTGAAAACCAGACACTTCAGGCTTTCGGGCTTCAAGCGTTAAGATGTGTGAAGGTCTCAGTTCCTTCGAATAGTCGAAATGTCGAATAAAAGATGTGCTGAAAAAATCAACGATGCTCGTTGATTTGAGATGAACGATCCTCAGTTATTTCAAGAATTCAAGCCTTCGGACGATATTCTTTTCTTACCTCGCAATCTCTCGAACTCCTAGACCTCCGAACAAGGGAAGAGATCGACGGTCTTAATTACCCGTCGAGATCTACGACTCGGAATTATTTCGAGAGTTCGGGCTTCAGAGATCTTTCACTGCTCGCAATCACAATACTCATGAAGTGCCAAAGTGACGACTTACCCGTAGAACTGTAGATCCAACGATCCTTAGGGCTCTGCAAACGAATGACCAAGATCTTCTTCGGAACTCCGGCATTCGAAAGTTTATGACTGCTATTACGCGCTGACATCTAGAGTGCAAATCTCAAAAGTGCGAGATCTTCCTCCACGTGGCCTCTTGAGTGGACGACTGAGATTAACTTTGGAATCCCGAGCTTCGGGAGTTCCTGTTTTACGTTTTCAACTCTCCTCCGAAGTGCTCTAGCTCCGAAGTGTGGAATCGCGTGGCGCATGTCCCCTTTGGCTTCAATGGTCCAGATCTACTTCACACCTTTGTGCCTTCGGGACTTCGGGTGGATCTCGCTCCACAAAACCTTTCGAAGTGCTAAGTCTCCGAAGTGGGAGATCTGGCACCACGTGTCCTCGATGATGGACGGTCCAGATGAACTCCGGGCTTCGGTCCTTCGAGAGTTCTAGCTTCTCGCATCCGTCTTCCTTCCAAAGTGATTGTTCTCAGAGTGCAGGATCTCTTGCCACGTTTCCACTTGAATCAACGAACTGGATCTACTCCGACTCTTCAGAGCTTCGGGCCTTCGGGAGTCCTTGACTCATTAAGCTTATGCTTGCTTCCTCTCGGAGTACGAGATCACCTGACGCGTGCCACTTGTTTGAAGATCAACGACCACGAGTGATTGCAGAAACTCAACTCTGCTCACTCTTTAATTTCCTTCCCGATCTCCACAAAGCGAAGATGCTCGTCCAAGGTGGGATTGATATCCACTGTTGATTTGTTGATCTAGAAAGGTCAACGATCCTGAGCGATAGCGAGCTCACAACTTGCACAAACTTTAATTTGCTTCCCGATCCCCGCAATGCAAAGATGCACATTCATAGCGCAATCGATATCCATCGTTGATATGTTGATCTAGCAAGATCAACGATCCTGGGCAATAGCAGGCTCACAGCTTGCTCACGCTTTAATTTTCTTCTCGATCCCTGCAATGCGTCCCCACCGTCGATCTCTCTCTGATGAGATCTGACGGTCGTGGCTTAATCTTTGCTTGATCTGACAACTGATCTTGCTCATGCTCAGATCTTACGACTGAAATAAAATTTCTCCTTACTTGCAAGCTCATCGTTTCTTAGCTTAATTAAACGCTCAGATATGTTCTCGCATCCAATCTTACGGTTGAAGTAACTTCTCCTTTGCTACTTCTGCAAACTTTCTTCTCAAGAAAGAATTTCTCTAATATTTCACGAATTCTTTAAATGCTCACGAATCTTTAACTGTTTCGTCCTTTTGCATCTTATGCTTCCTCGCGCTTGATGTTTCCAACTATCTTTTGAGCTACTGTGGACTGCAAACTGCTCTCCAAGCTCTCTGAAGAATCTTGTGTCCCATAATGTAAGTTATGCGCTCTTCTTCTTATGATCGGGCTGCTCTCGAAGAGGCTTATGTCCTATGCTCTAATACCATGACAAAATGAGAAGTAAAGAAGATAATACAAAAAAGACAAAATTGGAAAAACATGAATGAGCAAAGCGCATAGCGTCGAGTATATTCATTAAGGTAAATGAGCTGAGCTAAGTAGGCTCGAGCAAATAAAAAAGTTCAAGAAACAAAACAAGAAATCCTAACGAACTCGTACAACTGGCCTAAATAGATGGTAGTGTACAGTCACATAGTGTTGAGGTTACCGATATAATTAACAATCCTTGGGCTCTTGTTTTTATAAGTAGATTCATCACTGGCATCTCCTCCTTGCATATGTTGTCTTCGTCAACACTACCGCACCAACCTCACTTCACGAGTGCAACCCCTTTGGGCACCATGCCCCAGATGCCCATTTCAACATTCTCTCGATGCCCTTTCCATCGTCCACAGGCACTTACAAATCATCTCCATCCTCCATTGGAGACATCACTCATGCTTCCTTCCTCTAGCGGCGCCGACCTCGGCAACAATGCTTCCTGTTGTTATGCTTTAACGTGGTCTCCTTGGAGACTATGTCTAACACATGAGCCACCTTTGTAATTGAAGATTACCATGTGTTCCAATCCCCTGCATCATGGCAGCAACCTAAGAAAATCCATGCAACACAGAGTGTTGGCCCAGCATATGACGTCGACAACGTAGAACATCCCACATGGACTTTGCTACGTCAATTTGCCACATGGATATCCCACGTCACCACATGGACTCCCCCTTGAACTATTAAAACAAATTGTATCTGTGTTGGAAGAATGTGTGTGGATTTATGAAAGAACTCACATCGGATCAATTGGTAAATTTGTGCAACTACTCCCCGCTCGGTCACCAAAGTCTCACCCATAAGAATATAATCTTACTGTTGTGATGGGATATATGAGTCGATAAGAATCGTCTTACTATTGTGATGTGATATATGAGTCGATAAGAATCATTGTGTTAAGGGTAAAATAACCAAGTGCAACTTCCATCTATCGAGAGAATATGATTTTGAATGAATAAGCTATAAAAATTTGGACAAAAATGCTAAGAATAAGTATATTTCAAACGTCTATTTTTGCATTGGTGTGTTCATACGAAATTTAGATTCTGTCTCCATTATCCAAACTTAACTTAATTACAGATTCTGTTTATTCAACGATTATGATTTCGTCTCCATTATCCAAACTTAACTCAATTACAGATTCTGATTCCGATTCCGTTTATTCAAGAATTCCATCCATTAACAAACACTTAATTTAATCACAGATTTCGTTTATTCAACAATTTTGATTTCCTCTCCATTATCAAAACTTAACTCAATTACAAATTCCGTTTATTCAACGATTCCATCCATTAACAAACATCGAACAAAGTCTGCAGTCGACTTCGATTAACTTTGCTCTATACAACAAAGTCTACAGTCGACTTCGATTAACTTTGCTCCATATCCGTTGTATGGACGGAATCTACAATACAATGGACGAAATCTGAAATTGTGAAGTGGAGTGAGTATCCAATGATAAACTTAGAAAAAGCTTCCTATACAGTCCTCAAGATAAAATTGTTCATCCCTCGCCGCATTTTGAACTATATGCAAATGGTACGCTAGGATATGGCAAGCTACTCGATCATGTCCATATCAGAGTGTTAATGCTCATTTGCATGTAAGGATCCAGTGAAAAACAAAAAAAACTAGACAAAAGAACTCAAAATTGTAGCCATTATCTACAGGCGACCTCCTCATCTACGACTGAATTCTTATTGGAGTTATATGCTTTGGAAGTAAGAAAACAAATTACTATGAAGTCTATTAAAATTTGTGAGAGCAGCCATAACATAAGATTACACAACAACATGATATTCTTATTACTAATCTTACAGGTATATATAGTTGGAATCAGATCCAACTATCTCCAAACATAGAGATATCTGTTGAGAGAATCTCTCAACAACCTCCTACAAATCTTCAACAGATTCAAACTAAATCTAAACCAATCTATTGTAGGCATTATTCCAACACCCTCCTTTAATGCTTACATTCAAAAAAACTTACAATACTGAAATCATGATTACAAAATTTTACATATGTCTTTGTCTGACTAGTCTTCATATGCACTTCCACCCATCTCTGAACTTCATAGACACGCTCTCTCTCACATCATCTTCGATCTACCACTTCATACAACACAGATAAAACTGCTTCCGACCATCTTTGACGTTCTTTGTACAACCGACACTTTTGGACTTCCCGAAGGACAATCTCGATACTGAATTATCCTATGGGTGCACTACCATCTGTTAAATCAAGTGCAGAAACATATGATTAGATTCCCAATGGAGATTGTAATGTCCCCCACCTCTTAGAGAGGTGATGAGGAGACTCAGTGGCCTGGGAACCCCCACTAGGTCATAGTCTCACACTGAAGGGGGGAAAAGTCAAGAAGTTAAAAGTTATATTTTTAAGTTGACTTAAAAAAGTAAAAGGATAAAGGAGTAAAAAATAACTCAACAGAAGAATAGAAGATTAGACCCGGGAGTTAACCTAACTCAACAGAGAATTAGAAGGAAAAGTATAAGTAAGAGGTTGGGGTGCACCTATTACTCATTATGGTTTTGGATTAGCATTTGCTATTGCTGTACAAACCTTTGTGAGCAACTCAGTGGTGAAATATCCACTCACCTTGTTCCGCAGCTTCGTCTCGGGTATGAAAGACTCCTCCACACCATTCTAGTCTCAGCCCATCTCCATCTAACGCTTCAGAAGGTAGCAAGTTGTAATGTTCTTGTGTTTCCAGCAAGGGCGCACCATCATCTGGAGGGAGGTTCGATCCAGCTTATTTTGAGGGCCTGGGGCCATTCCGACAGTTGGGTTTTGTTTGCAGGGGCAGGACCATCAGTTTGAGGGCTTTTCTAGAGGGTTATCATCATTCTACATTTGTCTGCAGATTGGGACGTCTTGGAGCCATAGGGGACGTCTTGTAAATCAGTAAAACTCAGATCTAGGGAGATCTGCTTGAGATCTGAGTCCGAAACTTCTCCCACGAGATTCTCATAGCCCGATCTATATTCTTGGAGAGTTTCAGAGCATTTGGAGGCCTCCTTGATCAGGGTCGAACCAGCTAGGGTTTCAGTCATCAAGTGGAGCACCCCATTCAGTGGGAAATTCAGATCTACGGGGTTTGAGAGTGGATTTGGGAATTTGGACATCTGGGTTGTCCTTACAGTTGCCCGATCTATCATTTGGCATATTTCTCGGGATGATTGGACACTTTTGGTAGCAGGGCAAAATTATTGAGGGCTTCAATGTTCTAGCAGGACACGGCACTTTCCAGCTTGGAGGTTGAGCATTAGTACGGCTCAGATCTGCTTGATTCAGTCTTCATTGTATATCCAGCCTTTGGAGGCTTATTTTGTATTGTCGGGAGCATTTTGTAGCAGCTCATATCTATTGTTTGTATGACCATTTGAGGTTTATGCCAGATCGGCCATCTATTGTATTGATTTTACATTGCTTGTAATAAAAAGGTCAGATCTTTGCCTGTGCTTCTACATCTTGAATATATCGTGATCTCCATGTGTTGATGAATCTTGTATGCACTTAATAACTCAATAAATTAGTAGTAGTTAGTGATTCCAAGAAAAAATTTGGCTTGGGATCATTACAGATGGGACAAGTTTTGAAGTGGAAGCACTGCAAGGAGTTTGGTCTTTATAATTTTCTTCTAATATATTGATTAGAGATGGAATAATTTGTTTGATGCGGACAAAAACGTTTGCTAAGTGGAGTTGTTTGTTGCATGGAGTTTTTTAAGTAGAAGATAACATTTTGAATTAGTGTTAATATCTATTAATATTATTTTGAGTGTAAATTTTTATAATGCAGAACCAATGAATTGAACAAAGTAACATATCTTAGGCTAGTAGTTCTTGACATACTTATGTGCCATGTAAGAATATATTCACTAGCTAAGTATGTTTACAAGTCTGAGTATGTTTAAAATTTGTGAGATAAACCATAACATAAGATTACACAATAAAATGATATTCTTATTACTAATATTACAGGTATATATATATAGTTGGAATCAGATCCAACTATCTCCAAACATAGAGATAGTTGTTGAGAGAAACTCTCAACAACCTCCTACAAATCTTTAACAGATTCAAACTAAATCCAAACCAATCTATTGTAAGCATTATTCCAACAAAGTCAAAACCCAGACATAGCAGACCCAGGAAATAGTGGCACATGCATAGAAGAAAGAACGTTGGACTGAGATTTCTGATGCTTTGTCAAAGAGAACGAAAAAAGAATGAGAAGCCGCTCTGCCAAGGAAAAGGAGTATAGAATATATCTGATTAATACAAGTGTATTTCGTGTATATCTGAATGATATTCCCACAATCGAATAGGGGAATCAAGTGCGTATGATGATGGGTGTTTTTATGATTAGCTATTGTTTGGTGTTGTGACATTTTGGTCACACTTGACAACTAGTTGTAACATATTGTTTTTGACATTGTAATTCTTGAAACACTTATTTGGATTATGAAGGTAAGTATAGAATATTTCAATTAATACATATGGTATCAGTATTAGGATTAATTATTTAAATTAGTAAAAATTCACACAAAGTCATGTGGTTGAATACTTCAATTAATAGTGCACCAGGCTCAATTATTCAAATTAGCAAAACTTCATGTTGCTACATGTATGCACATCATGTGATTGATTTACTTCAAATTCAAAATGGAATGTTAACTAATGAGTTATGAAATAAACATGCATGAACCCATAATTATTCAACCTAATCAATTATTTGTATTAAATATTGTTGAAAGTGAAAAAGGCATCAATCATCATATAAATGTGAATAAAACAAAGAAATTTGATGAAGAAAAGATGCATTGGATGAAGACACTAAGGAGTATAACAGTAAGTTTGAGAATAAAGAAGGCATCAATCATCATACAGCTGTGAATAAAACAAAGAAATTTGATGAAGAAAATAACGAAACAGAAGATGCATTGGATGAAGACACTAAGGAGTATAATAGTAAGTTTGAGAATAAAGATGATGTTATTAAAACTTGGGAAAAGTTACATTTGTAAGAGCATAGTCATGGTTTCTTGATGATGATATCTTGGATGAGTTGGATGAAGTAATTGAACAATGCCAACACTTTTGTTGAGTTGGCCCTAATGAATTGTAGTGTTTTGATCCTAACCCATGCACTATCTGTGGGAAGATAAAACACCTTTCCTTGTATCCCATGATTGAGAATTACATAACTCTTGGCTGAATTTTTTGTCCTACTTGGGAAATTTTCTATCTCTAGTCTCTTCTGCAAATGGATGCTTTATTTTTCTATTGGTGGAATAAAGGCTAGCAACTTATCTTGGATTCTTGTTCTTGGCAATTTTGGTGGAATATCTTTGATAAGTACATGTTTTTCATTCTATCTTTTGGATTAGGTAAGGAATTTATGCAATTTTGTATGTTTCTTCTCAATTTCAAGGTTATGTTGTCAAACTCTTGGGGGAGTATAAAGGAATACACCCTCCATCAAGGAATTTTTCTCTATTGTTATTGAAAAGTCTCAAGGATTGCTACAACAAGTAAAAATGCTTACACCCTTGTAACAAGACCTTGCTAAGGTTGGTTTTCTTTGGGAAGTAAAAAGGCTTACACCCCTACAAGAGTAACAAACCCTAGCTCAAAGCAAGAGACTCCATTACCCAATATATAAGACACTAATCTTTGCATTGGAGATTGAATATTGTTGTATTGGTAAACCTGAATTTTGAGATATTGAATTGTTCAAGTGTGGATCTAAAATCTATATGTTATTAGCTCTCTTGTCCTCTAAGGGTGTCTTGATTGGCTAAGTGTTTGAGTTGTTGTAATAAACATTAAGCTACATCCATTAGGGCTGCAACAAACTCACTCTATCTTACTCTTTTACAACTTTTCTACTACTGAAATTCACTTGCAAGTTGTCATAATTGATCTATTATTAAAGAGCTATTCTTTGGGTGGCTTACTTGTTGATTTATGTGGCTAGAACTTCTTGTTGTAGAAAATATTTTCTACAGTCATAAGATTGTTATAAATTTTTGTTGATAAGACTCATTAACAACCCTCTCTTGCTATCAAAATCTTGGTTTGAACATTGAATGATTGTCTACTAATTGCTAGTTTTATTTCCAACATCACACACTTGATTTTGATGGTTTCATTTGTAGTCGTCATAGTTTATTTACTACTAATATATGTTTTCATACTACTACAATTTTGGGACAACGAGATTTCTTTCTGATTTCCCAATGGTTTTAAGGCTTGTATCATCATATATTGTCTTGTTTGGGAGGTCTAACATTGTTTTGTAGGTACACAACCTTGGAAACCATTTACCAACTCCTAAGACTTTTTTCCAAAACCTCATTCTCATCCTTGACCTTGACCTATTGGGGTACTCTTCGAGCTTCTTTCTTCTCCCATCGCAATCCCCCTAGGGTCACCCGGGAAGCCTCCCTTGTGTTAGACTTGCCCTTCATTAAAATGAGGGGGACATCTATTTGTTGATATTATGGTAGCTATGGGAGGTATTAACCTCCACTTGTAACCCTGACAAGAATAGAATATTCCGGGAAGCAAGAAGAAACCCTAAAGCATTGGACATAACCCTAAAAGACAAGTCGGCTAAAGGAAATATTTAATATTCAGTTTTTAGCCTCCAGAATGAGAAGTCAACCCAGACAGCTAAGAAGAAGCGGTATAAATACAAGACAACAAAGCTCATTTGACACTCACAGCTTGCAACTGCAAAAATGTAAGAGTGCACACTGCAAAAACTGAGTGAGTGCACAACTATTGCAACATGTATTCTCGACTTAGGCTTGGAATTTCTATTGGTTATGGTTTGGACTTTCTGCTTGGTATGCTAACTCTGGAGAGTGATACGCTACCTTGATTGGCTATTAGGCCTAGGGTTTTCTTCTGGAATTATTCTCTGTCAAGGTTAAGGTGCTCGGCGGTGGCTTTGGCCTATGGTAGGGTGACAATATTGCTATATTCTTTATGGTTAAATGAGCACACCTATTATTTCTAATAGGTTATGGGCCCACACTATCTTCAGACAGTCTAATCGCTGGAAGATAGATTGGGAGGATTTTGTTAGTTACAGCTACAGTTGCTATCAGTTTTTACTGCAGCAACGAAACCCTAATCCTCTTCTTGAGGCACCTTAAAGTGAAAAGATTGACCTAATTTATGGATAGCCTAGTGCGCCTAACCGAGTGCACCTCCTGGTACTCTCAGCAAGCTAAGACACCAAGTTTGAGTTTTTGGTCAAAGTCAAAGCAGTCAGGGCTTACTCTATGAAGTCATAAAACAAGTTCGAAGGAGCTTCTAACTTCAGAGCACGAAAGACAAGGATTGACCTCATCCTTGCCAAGAATAAAATGTTGGATATCGTGAAAGGAAAGATTGTGGAACCACAATTTGAAGAAGGAAAAGAGAAGGAACCTCAAAACATTGCAATTATGGAGAAGTTCAAGGACAGTGACATCAATGCCATGAGTATCATAGTGGATTCTGTAAAATACCACTTGATACCCTACATCTCTCATCTTGACTGATCTAAGAAGATGTACGATGCCCTGACTAATCTCTTCTCAGTCAGAAACATTGGACAAGTAATGAGTCTGAAGAATGAGCTCTGTGACATGCAAGTGAATGATGATGACAGCATAACATCATACTTCATAAAAATCTCTCAATTAAGAGATCAACTACAAGCTATTGAAGAAATCATTTCAGAGAAGGAACTGGTAAATATAGTACTCAATGGTCTTCCCAAGACATGGGATGCATTTGTCGCAAGCATGAACACAAGGAAGGAGTATCCCACATTTGAAGAACTTTGGACTTGTTGTGCACAAGAAGAATCAAGTATTAGCACAAAAGAGAAATTCCAAAGGAAAGATGATGATCAAGCCTACACAACAAAGTTCAAGAAATTCAGGAATAAGAAGAAGTTTGACTCAAGAAAGAAACCAAATCAAGAGAAAGATATGTCAAAAATACAATGCTTCAACTGTCGAAAATATTGTCACTATAAGAATCATTGTCCCGAGTTAAAGAAAAGGAAGGAAACACATGAAGCATCAGTTGCCAAAGAAGGTCAAGCAGGATAAAACATACTTCTTCTTCTAAAACAAGGTAACAATATTCTTCATAGTTCTTGTACATAGCATGTTTACATAGTTTCTGTACATATCCTGCATATCTATTTCTCAGAAGATATGATGTTACAGTGAAACAATACCTATGGAAGAATAACAAGATAAGGATTGCCATCTTGATGACTACAAGTCAAGAAATACACATGAAAAGATAAAGTACATTAACAATCCTTGGTAACAATTCCTGTGAAAGCTATTACATAAGTAACTACTGCAACATAAGTCGAAATCAGAATCAAACTTGAAAAAAACCCAGAAGAAGTCAAAACAGAAAGAAGTCGGTGACCAAGAAGAAATTAGAAAAAGACTTGTGACACCTTATAGAAGGCAATGAGAATGCAAACGAAAACGTGGACTATCTCAGATGGAGGGAGATGATTACAGAATTCCAAAAGAAGAGCATGCAATCATGCATGAAGCAAGGATTAGGAGGGAGCTAATTCTAAATAATATGATCCATTGAGGATTATGAAGTATCTATCCATGTTCCCATTGAAAGTAGAAGCCATGAAAAGCAACACATGTTCAGTTTGACTTTAGAAAAAGTCTTCTTCGAAAAGAAGCCTTCAAGTATCCTTGGTTTTCCATCTACATCCATGATCCTATGATGAAAGGAAGAGGTTGGAATCTTCAGGGCATGGAATCTATAGAAAACTCCATGGACACAAGAGCTAAAGAGAAACATGAGGAAGAACATGAAGATTCCAAGAAAGAAAGAAAAGCTAGAACAACCAGTTATTATACTGAGAATCACAAGACTACCAGCTTGGTTTGAACCCACTAGAAGCAATCAAGGAGAACAAATGGAAGTTATGATGAAGAACAATATATGTAAGAAATTGTGAACAAGGGTTATGAATGGAAGCATTGCGAGATTCAGAACTAGAGGTTCTTCCAGAAGGAGGAGAAGACTATGATAACAACTTGCTCTCGTAAATTAGATACACCTCTATCTGAGCTATTATATCTCTTGCAGTATCCATGGATTGAACAATTGGTTGTAAAAGAATGTTCTCCCAATAGAGCATTTGAGGAAGAAGCTTATGTAACACAATCTCAAGGTTTTGAGGTATACCAGAAAGAGACCCATGTATGTAGAGATATAAGAAGACGTTGTATAGATTCAGACAACTTGATGCAGAGTATCTCGTATACAGCAGAAGCGTGGTGAAAACTTTCTATGAAAAAGATAATGTATCAGAATAGTTACTCAGAAGTCTGGGATGATGGATTGCTAATCCATGGCAAACTCTCATAAGGACATAACAAGTGCTACTTGAATATGTTCCAGTTTGAGCCTTTCCACGATGTCATGAGCTAGCAGGAAACATAAGTGTTGAATTATACCATGATATATATTGTAATGATGACAACTAAATGAATCCTTCAGAGAAAACCAGTGTTCCATAAAAGACCAAAGTACATTGAGATCAAGCATTACATTCTCTGTGATGAAGTCTAAAAAAGATAAGTTATGCTATGCTAGATGACAGCTGACAGCTATAATAAAGAAGATTATATATTACTGTTATGCTAGATGACAGCTAGACAGTTATGCCCAAAACCCCCGATTGATTATTATATATTACTGTGACCGGATACAAATCAGCCAGCCAACCGACGTGTTAAAAGATAGAGAGCACAATCAAACAACTATACAACAAAAAGCGGTATATCGTACAGTTAGGGCAAATACACAAAGCGTAGATACCTGGGCCTGGCGAATTCATGGAGCTTCCCYCTTGGAGAGAAAATCATAATTCCAATTTCCGCATCGCAGAGCTCCGAGAGCTCGTAAGCTTTTTTCAGCAACCCATTCCTACGCTTAGTAAACGTAGCCAGCCTGCTTATGGTGTTCTCAATCCTCTTCATCTGGGTCTTTCGCCTCACCATTGTTGTCTCTCCTCTTTCTTTTTCCCTCTAAAGAATCACTCACATATTCAGATCGGGGCTAAAAAAACGAAACAGCTATTGGTATAAGATTCAATAATAATAGCTTCAGATGGGAATACCTGTACGATTAGACCTAAACTCCGACAGAAGAACAAGAAACCTTATCTACTCTCTCTATTTTTCTTTTTTTCAAAAAGCGATAATGGCATCGATCTACACATTTATTCCGTCGAAATATGCGCCAGCTGGCGTGGCTTAGTCAATTAATAGCACAGTTTTCCACCTGGCCTTTCACATACGTCCTCACTGTCCTAGCTACCAACCAGATAAGCCTCTTGTATCCATACCGGTCACAAAAGCCACAGTACGAAATACAGTAGCCACCAAAACTTACTTCATGGGGACCAACTCTCTTTTAATTTCCGCTTCGTTCACGTGACAAAGTGTACGAATTACTTTAAATGGGCTAAATATATGTACGATTCACAGTTTACTTTATATACGTGATGCTTTATATACGTGGATGCAGATAAATGTCGTCCATACTCCATAAAAGCCATCAAGGACATCACATCAATCTAGACGTCTCGTAAGGACCGCAGAGTTGTATGAGTGCATTATTTAGTTGTGAGTACGAATTGCTTAAAATGGACTAAATATATGTACGGTTCACAGTTTACTTTATGGTTCACGGTTTACTCGATTTAGGTTCGAAGCTTTGTATACGTGGATGCAGATAAATGTCGTCCAGACTCCATATGAGCCATCAAGGGCATCACATCAATCTAACTTCTACTGAGGACCGCAGGGTTGCATGAGTGCATTATTTGCCTACATCGGAGTGTAGTGGGGGATTGGGTTAATTCGGGAGCAATCTTTTCTCCCAAGTTACTTTTCCTTACTTTTTCAGCTGTGCTGTTTTAAATTTTTGGTCAATTTAAAATTTTGATTGAATTTTTGAGGATTTGGGTTGGTTTAAAATGGGGGGCAAAATCTTTACGGTAAGATTCTGAAATGCATAGAACTTTGATCCATACAAAACTCAGACTACCAGTGGGTGCTGAATCTTACTTACCAACATAAACCAAAAGTCTCCTTGAAATACTATGAGATTCACATACACCATAAGTCACTTGTAGAATGTAAAAAAATAATACATATAAAGAATCTCCATTAATTAATCATTCATTTATTGATAACTATCATCTATCACAAGATTGTTGCACATCATAATGTAAACAGTGATACATTTAGTCCTTAATTTTGTTAATAATGGTTGAATTACTCTTTTCCCTGCCCTACCTTTCCTAGCATCATTTTAAGCTTTCATTTTCTTCTTCTATATTCTTTAAGTGTGCTTGCATTATCAACTCTCAACATTTTATGACATATTCTTTAAATGTGTTTGCATTATCCTCTCTGAACATTTTATGACATGTATTAGTGTGATAAAAGTTAGAATAAGACATTTAAAATTTTTTGCATCAATTTCTAATATGGTGTCAAAGCACTTGGGAGATTAACTTCTATTTTGATCTATATCAATATCAGGGTATACTAAAGCATGAAGATTTTATTAAGTACATATTGAATATCATATTTATTATTGCATTGTATGATTATGTTTGAATATTTTTAAATCCTTCTTTCGGATCTCAAAACTAACCTATGTAGTTCTAGTGATAATATCATTGTATTATTTTTCCCAAATTTGTACATCCTTAAAAATAATATGATCATCCATTGCATTGAAATGATTTTTTGAGTAGGGTTTGCCTTCTTTTTTTCAAAGAGAACTTTGTTTTCGTAAATGGTCTAAACATATTCCCCCATCAAAAGCCACGATTATCCAATTCAAAAGGAGTAAAAACTTTGTTTTTGTAAAGTTTTGTTTAAATTATTTGCATCGCCCCTTCCAGTTTTTTTTGGCAATCCCTCATTTTAATAGGGATCTCCATGATCCATCACCCTTTAGCGTTTTTCAACGTCAAGTAGAACCAGTATCGAAGCTTTTGTGATCTATGGTCCCTCACTCTATATTGAAGCTTTTGGGATCTATGGTCCCTCGTTGGTTTTTAGGAGGCCCCTTTCTATATGTTTGCACTATCCTTTTCCTCCCTCTAGTGTTTTTCCATGTTGATGTCTTCTTTTCTAGTGGCCTCTCTCATGAAGTACAATAGTCATTACTAGTCCTCCTTGGCTTTCTTCATCATCTCGCAGTTCCATGTTTGTTGTCCCACTATTTTAGCAAGGTCCCAAGGCTCTCATGTTGATCCTTGACAAAATGAGAAGCAAAGAAGATAATACACAAAAGACGAAATTGAAAAAATAGGAATGAGCAAAGCGCATAGCGTCGAGTATATTCATTAAGGGAAAAGAGCTGAGTTAAATAGGCTCGAGCAAATCAAGAAGATCAAGATACAAAACAAGAAATCCTAACGAACTCGTACAAATGGTAGTGTACAATCACACACTGTTGAGGTTACTGATATAATTAACACTCTCTCTTAAACTCAATAGTTACAAACATATGTAATTGGAAATAAAGAAAGGAGTTCAAAAATGATAATGCATGTTGGTTTATGTCTCAGCTGGGCTTACAATACGTAACAACAAAACTAGACTCCAACTTTCACTTGAGTTGGGTTTCTTCTTTCTCTTCTTCTAAACTCTGTATTGTTCTAATCTCGTCATTTTTTTCATTTTGGCAATTGATACTGAAGGCTTTGTGCTTTGCCTTTTGTCTTTGTCGTTGTAACTTCATATTCAGAATTTGACCAGGTTGCTTATACCTATGTGTTACATCTTCTTATGCAACAAATTTGTCTTTGACAATGGGTTGATGCCACCACTGCAAACTATCATCGATACCCTTCATAGCTTGGGATATACAATCAACAAAATGCTTCCACATTAACTCAGAATAAAATCAGATTTCTTCAAAACTCCATTGCATGAAAATGGTTTCAAACTGGTCTTCATTGAGATCCTCATCCATGTCTTCATCTTCTTCTTTTGGTTTCTCACCTGCATACTCAAACAACTTGTCAATCTGATATAAAAAATTATAACACGAACCATATTGGTTCATTTATTTCTGTTCTTTCTGAGAGCAGTTACCATCATCATCATTATAGATTCACTGTTCAATCCATTTCAAAAGATCAACGATGCTCGTTGATTTGAGATGAACGATCCTCAGTTATTTCAAGAATTCGCGGCTTCAGATAATATTCCTTTCTTACATCGCAATCTTATGAACTCGCGGACCTCCAAAGAAGGGAAGAGATCGACGGTCTTAATTACCCGTCGAGATCTACGACTCAGAATTATTTCAGGAATTCGGGCTTCAGAGATCTTTCACCGCTTGCAATCACAATATTCGTGAAGTGCCAAGGTGATGACTTATCCGTAGAATTGTAGATCCAATGATCCTTAGGGCTCTGCAAACGAATGACCAAGATCTTCTTCGAAACTCCGACGTTCGAGAGTTTCTGACTGCTAATACGCGCTGACCTCCAAAGTGCGAATCTCAAAAGTGCGAGATCTTCCTCCACGTGGCCTCTTGAGTGGACGACTGAGATTAACTTTGGAATCTCGGGCTTCGGAAGTTCCTGCTTTACGTTTCCGACTCTCCTCCGAAGTGCTCTAGCTTCGAAGTGTGGGATCGCGTGACACATGTCCCTTCTGGCTTCAATGGTCTAGATCTACTTCGCGCCTTTGTGCCTTCGGGTAGATCTTGCTCCGCAAAACCTTTCGAAGTGCTAAGTCTCCGAAGTGTGAGATCTGGCGCCACGTGTCCTCGATGATGGACAGTCCAAATGAACTACGAGATTCGGTCCTTTGAGAGTTTTGGCTTCTCACATCCGTCTTCCTTCCAAAGTGATTGTAGTCAGAGTGCTAGATCTCCTGCCACATTTCCACTTCGATCAACGAATTGTGATGAAGGAGCATCTCTCCACGTAGTCAACCAGCCAGCCAGCCACGTCAGCGCGCACGCATGCAAAGGTTTAAGAGAGGTGTAGCCTCATTTAAATTTGAAATGAATGTAATTAAATGTTTAGGCTGGTGAGCCATAGAAGCCGTGCCTTTGCGCAGGCTGTAGATAGGATCGGCTTTAATGCTAGATCGACTGAGATCTAGATCCAGATGCTGGACTAGACAACCATTAATTATAATTGAATAGAGTAGGTAGACATGGAGGGAAGCGCTCGAGGAGCCCCTCAGGTAAAAGAGATTTTGAGATCTCATTTTGAAAGTAGTAATGGTTGTAGAAGAGAAGAGCCAGAGAGAGCTCAGGAACACCATTGTAAAGATACAGGCATTTTGCCATTTTTTTTATACAAACAATAGTTTTTCCTACACATGTTCTGTGTTATATGGATGTCTATGTGTGTTGTAAATGTATGATTGTTGATGCATTCTGCAGGAATGTGTTTGATTTCAGGTGAAGGTCTTTGAGGCTTCACACCAGAAGGGTGTGACAGAACGTTGCGGGTTATGATAGCCGTGCATAGAGGATGCACTTCTGAACTCTGCGGAGTCAGACAAAGACGTGATGCGGCATAGGAACTGAGATCAACAACTCAGGAGGAAGACCTCAAGGTTGCTGAATACCTTGGAGGCAAGGCTGTGTAGCTGAAACCCAGTCGCAGACAGAACTTTGTTGTAAGTTCTGTGGAGCTCTGCCAGGTGGGCATTGAGCGTAAGTACGAGGTGCTGAAGGAAGGAACTCTACTAAGAGTTTGAAGGAAGACCCGAATCACTGAGGATTCTGAGAGCTCTGCTAGGAGGGCATTGAGCAGGTGCAAAGGGTGCACAGAGGGAACCCAAAACTGTTGAACGTTCTGTGGAGAAGAGACTCCGCCAGGAGGGCGTCGAGAAAGTGTGCAAGCAGGCACAGAAGTGAAGAGAACTCTCTTGAGTTCTGCCATTTGAAAGAAGAGTCCACTGAAGGATCTTCACTGGGTTGCTGAACACCCAGAGAGACTCAGCAAGAGGTTGCTTGAGCAAACAGAGAGCCAGGAAGGGCATTTTATTCTCCATCTGTGGGAGGAGAAAGGCAAAATCCCTTAGGGGTCTGAGCATTTGCAGAAGCTCGGGAAGGATAGCGTTCTCATGCGCTCAGCGAAGCTCAGAGTGAAGGAGTTCGCAGAGAGAGAAATGAAGCAAAGGTCGAGGGCTTTGGAACCTTGGAAATTCTCCCAAGGCAGGAAGAAAGCGCAAGAATCTCAGGAGGAGCAGTGTCAGCCGTCGGATCGGCAGGAGAACAGATCTGGACCATTGATTTCTACGTCCAGGGGAGCTCTAGAGGAAGGGCACAAAAGGAGAAGACCGACAGCTGTCGGATCTCATATAGAAATCCCGTCAGTCGTTGAATCGGGAGGAGTTGCGCGGAGTTTAGCCTTGGGAGGAGGAGCACACAGAAGAATTGATCTGAGCCGTCATATCTAGAGTGGAAATCCCGTCAGCCGTCGGATCGAGCTGAAGTTGCACAGGGTTTAGTAGTCGGGATATCGGCCATCGGGAAATCGGTATTCCCGTGTACAAGAGATCGGGGAAATCCCAGGTGAAAACCCCGATATAATCAGAGCCGTCCGTTCAGAGGGACAAGTGTCAAAGATCCGAAAGGAGTCGGAAAATCGAAAAATCAAAGTTCCCAGGGTCGAAGGAAACAGGACATCGGAAGTCTCGAAATCTCGACAAAATCGGGATCGTCCATTTGGAGGGACGCGTGGCAACCATCAGTGCCATCGGCGAAAGTCCCAACAGGAGTCAATCCATCGACGTTTGGAGTTCATCGGGATATCGAGGATCCCAGTGACAAGTGGTTCGTGCACTTTGAAATTGCGATCCGCGAAACCCCGATCAGTGGGGGACAGCTGTCAAAACAGTAGTGGAGGAGGACAGAGCCATAATGGAGGCCAAATGTCAGCACGACAGAGAATCGGGATTTGGATGATCAAGAGTTCCGGGTACATGTGCATCTCGACATCGAAAACCCCGAAACACCGATGGGAGTTATAGCCACGGTCATGGGTAGCGGTCACGTGGACCATGATATAGCCGGAAGGGGCTAGAGCTGACAAGGAAAGGCGCGTCGGGAATCGGAGAATCGCGAGTCTTGGAGACACGAGTATTTCGACATTGAAAATGCTGAAACTCCGATGGAGAATATGGCTGCGGTCATATACGAGCAGGTCACATGGACCCGAACCTAGCCAGGAGGGGCTAAGGGCAAGGGAGAGCTCATCGGGAAATTGGAGCTCGAAACCCCGATAGAGGGATATAAGGCTGCGGTCTTATGGTATGTGGTCGTATGGACCATTGTATAGCCGGAAGGGGCAAAAGCGTGGGATAAGGAGCATATTGGGGATCGGAAAATCAGGGATCCTAAAGACATGCACATTTTGACATCGCAAGTGCCGAAACTGCGATAGGAGTAGCCTCGAAAGGAGGTAAGACTACGGTCACGAGGGCAGTGGTCATATGGTGGGAGCTGAGCAAGGAGGGCCAGCGCGTGAAGAAAAAGGAGCTCATCGACGACCGGGGGTTGGAGAGTATAAGAACTCTCGACAACAAAGACAGAGAAACCCCGATGCCCGATAAACAGCTTCCTGTGTGGAAATTGGTCACGGCAAGTGCAGAAGGTCGTAGGGTGAGCGAAAGGACCTGTGGATTGGGTCATGTTTTGACAGGGATTCCACTTGGGAATCTAAAGAACCGCTTCGGCTCAGCAGCAGGGGATTTTGGAACGATCCTGTGGACAGGTCGTAGGAGACGTCTTTGTCATCAAATTGGATCTAGTCCGACTCTTCAGAGCTTTGGGCCTTCAGGAGTCCTTGACTCCTTAACTTCTGTTTGCTTCCTCCCAGAGTACGAGATCGCCTGACGCATGTCACTTGTTTGAAGATCAACGACCACGAGTGATTGTAGAAACTCAACTCTGCTCACTCTTTAATTTCCTTCCCGATCTTCGCAAAGTGAAGATGCTCGTCCGAGGTGGGATTGATATCCACTGTTGATCTGTTGATCTAGAAAGGTCAACGATCCTGAGCGATAGCAAGCTCACAACTTGCACAAACTTTAATTTGCTTCCCGATCTCCGCAATGCGAAGATGCACGTTTGTAACGCGATCAATATCCGTCGTTGATATGTTGATCTAGCAAGATCAACGATCCTGCGCGATAGAAGGCTCACAGCTTGCTCACACTTTAATTTTCTTCCTGATCCCTGCAACGTGTCCCCACCGTCGATCTCTCTCTGATGAGATCCGACGGTCGTGGCTTAATCTTCGTTTGATCTGACGACAGATCTTGCTCACACTCAAATCTTACGACTGAAATAAAATTTCTCCTTACTTGCAAGCTCATCATTTCTTAGCTTAATTAAAGGCTCAGATATGTTCCCGCATCCAATCTTACGGCTGAAGTAACTTCTCCTTTGCTGCTTCTGCAAACTTTCTTCTCAAGAAAGAATTTCGTGAATCTTTCACGAATTCTTTAAATGCTCACAAATCTTTAATTGTTTCGTCCTTTTGCAGCTTATGCTTCCTCGCGCTTGATGTCTCCAACGATCTTTTGAGCTACTGTGGACTGCAAACTGCTCTCCAAGCTCTTTGAAGAATCTTGCATCCAATAATGTAAGTTCTGTGCTCTTCTTCTTATGATCGGGCTGCTCTCGAAGAGGCTTACGTCCTATGCTCTGATACCATGACAAAATGAGAAGTAAAGAAGATAATACAGAAAAGACGAAATTGGAAAAACATGAATGAGCAGAGCGCATAGCGTCGAGTATATTCATTAAGGGAAAAGAGCTGAGCTAAATAGGCTCAAGCAAATAAAAAAGATCAAGAAACAAAACAAGAAATCCTAATGAACTCGTACAACTGGTCTGAATAGCTGGCAGTGTACAGTCACATAGTGTTGAGGTTACTGATATAATTAATAATCGTTGGGCTCTTGTTTTTATAAGTAGCTTCATCGTTGGCATCTCCTCCCTGCATATGTTGTCTTTGTCAACACTGTCGCACCAACCTCACTTCACGAGTGCAACCCCTTTGGGCACCATGCCCCAAATGCCCATTTCAGCATTCTCTCGATGCCCTTTCCATCGCCCACAGGAACTTACAAATCATATCCATCCTCCATTGGAGACATCACTTATGCTTTCTTCCTCTAGCGTCGTCGACCCCGACAACAACACTTCCTGTTGTTATGCTTTAACGTGGTCTCCTTGGGGACTATGTCCAACACATGAGACACCTTTGTAATTGAAGATTACCATGTGTTCCAATCGCCTGCATCATGGCAGCAACCTCAAAGAAAAGCCATGCAACACAGAGTGTTGGCCCAGCAAATTACATCAACAACGTAGAACATCCCACATGGACTTTGCTACGTCAATTTGCCACATGGATATCCCACGTCACCACATCGACTTCCCCTTGAACTATTAAAACAAATTGTATCTGTGTTGGAAGAATGTGTGTGGATTCATGAAAGAACTCACATTGGTTCAATTGGTAAATTTGTGCAACTACTCCTTGCTCGGTCACCAAAGTCTCACCCATAAGAATATGATCTCACTGTTGTGATGTGATATATGGGTCGATAAGAATCGTCTTACTGTTGTGTTGTGATATATGAGTCGATAAGAATAGTTGTGTTAAGGGTAAAATAACCAAGTGCAACTTCCATCTGTCGGGAGAATATGATTTTGAATGAATAAGCTATAAAAATTTGGACAAAAATGCTAAGAATAAGTAGATTTCGAACGTCTATTTTTGCATTGGTGTGTTCATACGAAATTTAGATTTTGTCTCCATTATCCAAACTTAACTTAATTACAGATTCTATTTATTCAACGATTATGATTTCGTTTCCATTATCCAAACTTAACTCAATTACAGATTATAATTCTGATTCTGTTTATTCAAGAATTCCATCCATTAACAAACACTTAATTTAATTACAGATTCCGTTTATTCAACAATTTCGATTTCCTCTCCATTATCCAAACTTAACTCAATTACAAATTCCGTTTATTCAACGATTCCATCCATTAACAAACATCGAACAAAGTCTATAGTCGACTTCGATTAACTTTGCTCCATACAACAAAGTCTACAGTGGACTTCGATTAACTTTGCTTCATACCCATTGTATGGACGGAATCTGCCATACAACGGACGGAATCTAAAATTGTGAAGTGCAGTGAGTATCCAATGATAAACTTAAAAAAAGATTCCTATACAGTCCTCAAGATAAAATTGTTCATCCCTCACCGCATTTTGAACTGTATGTCAAATGGTACGTTGGGATATGGCAAGATACTCAATCATGTCCATATCAGAGTGTTAATGCTCATTTACATGTAAGGATCTAGTGAAAAACAAAAAAAACTAGACAAAAGAACTCAAAATTGTAGCCATTATCTACAGGTGACCTCATCTACGACTGAATTCTTGTTGGAGTTATATGCTTTGGAAGCTAGAAAATAAATTACTATGAAGTCTATTAAAATTAGTGAGAGCAACCATAACATAAGATTACACAACAAAATGATATTCTTATTACTAATATTACAGGTATATATAGTTGGAATCAGATCCAACTATCTTCAAACATAGAGATATTTGTTGAGAGAATCTCTCAACAACCTCCTACAAATCTTTAACAGATTCAAACTAAATCCAAACCAATCTATTGTAAGCATTATTCCAACACCCTCCTTTAATGCTTACATTCAAATAAACTTACAACACTGAAATCATGATTACAAAATTTGTCACGTGTCTTTGTCCCACTGGTCTTCATACGCACTTCCACCCATCTCTGAACTTCATAGACACACTCTTTCTCTCCCATCATCTTCGAGCTACCACTTCATACAACATAGATAAAACTGCTTCCAACCATCTTTGGCGTTCTTTGTACAACTGACGCTTCTGGACTTCCCAAAGGACAATCTCGATACTGAATTATCCTATGGATACACTACCATTTGTTAAATCAAGGGCAGAAACATAAGATTAGATTCCCAATGGAGATGGGACGAGTTTTGAAGTGGAAGTGCTGCAAGGAGTTTCGTCTTTATAATTTTCTTTTAATATATCGATTAGAGATGGAATAATTTGTTTGATGCAGACAAAAAAGTTTGTTAAGTGGAGTTGTTTGCTGCATGGAGTTTTTTAAGTAGAAGATAACATTTTGAATTAGTGTTAATATCTATTAACATTATTTTGAGTGTAAAATTTTATAATGCAGAACCAATGAATTGAACAGAGTAAGAATATATTCACTGGCTAAGTATGTTGAAAATTTGTGAGAGCAGCCATAACATAAGATTACAAAATAAAATGATATTCTTATTACTAATATTACAGGTATATATATAGTTGGAATCAAATCCAACTATCTCCAAACATAGAGATAGTTGTTGAGAGAATCTCTCAACAACCTCCTACAAATTTTTAACAAATTCAAACTAAATCCAAACCAATCTATTGTAAGCATTATTCCAACAAAGTCAAAACCCAGACATAGCAGACCCAGGAAATAGTGGCACAAGCATAGAAGAAAGAACGTTGAAATGAGATTTCTGATGCTTTGTCAAAGAGAACGAAAAAAGAATGAGAAGTCGCTCTGCCAAGGAAAAGGAGTATAGAATATATCTGATTAATACAAGTGTATTTCGTGTATATCTGAATGATATTCCCACAATCGAATAGGGGAATCAAGTGTGTATGATGATGAAGGTGTTTGTATGATTAGCTATTGTTTGGTGTTGTGACATTTTGGTCACTCTTGGAAACTAGTTGCAACATATTGTTTTTGACATTGTAATTCTTGAAACACTTATTTGGGTTATGAAGGTAAGTATAGAATATTTCAATTAATACATACGGTATCATTATTAGGATTAATTATTTAAATTAGTAAAAATTCACACAAAGTCATGTGGTTGAATACTTCAATTAATAGTGCACCAGGATTAATTATTCAAATTAGCAAAACTTCATGTATGCACATCATGTGATTGATTTACTTCAAATTCAAAATGGAATGTTAACTAATGAATTATGAAATAAACATGCCTGAACCCATACTTCTTCAACCTAATCAATTATTTGTATTAAATATTGTTGAAAGTGAAAAAGGCATCAATCATCATATAAATGTGAATAAAACAAAGAAATTTGATGAAGAAAATAACTAAACAAAAGATGCATTGGATGAAGACACTAAGGAGTATAACAGTAAGTTTGAGAATAAAGAAGGCATCAATCATCATACAACTATGAATAAAACAAAGAAATTTGATGAAGAAAATAACGAAACAAAAGATGCATTGGATGAAGACACTAAGGAGTATAACAGTAAGTTTGAGGATGAAGACACTAAGGAGTATAACAGTGAGTTTGAGAATAAAGATGATGTTATTAAAACTTGGGAAAAGTTACATTTGTAAGAGCATAGTTATGGTTTCTTGATGATGGTATCTTGGATGAGTTGGATGAAGTAATTGAACAATGCCAACACTTTTGTTGAGTTGGCCCTAATGAACTGTAGTGTTTTGATCCTAACCCATGCACTATCTGTGGGAGGATAAAACACCTTTCCTTGTATCCCATGATTGAGAATTACATAACTCTTAGCTGAATTTTTTGTCCTACTTTGGAAATTTTCTGTCTCTTGTCTCTTGTGCAAATGGATGCTTTATTTGTCTATTGGTGGAAGAAAGGCTAGAAACTTATCTTGAATGCGTGTTCATGGCAATTTTGGTGGAATATCTTTGATAAGTAAGGGTTTTGCACTCTATCTTTTGGATTAAGTAAGGAATTTATGCAATTTTGTATGTTTCTTCTCAATTTCAAGGTTATGTTGTCAAACTCTTGGGGGAGTATAAAGGAATACACCCTCCATCAAGGAATTTTTCTCTATTGTTATTGAAAAGTCTCAAGGATTGCTGCAACAAGTAAAAATTCTTACACCCTTGTAACAAGACCTTGCTAAGGTTCATTTTCTTTGGGGAGTAAAATGGCTTACACCCCTACAAGAGTAACAAACCCTATCTCAAAGAAAGCGACTCCATTACCCAATATATAAGACACTAATCTCTGCATTGGAGATTGAATATTGTTGTATTGGTAAACCTGAATTTTGAGATATTGAATTGTTCAAGTGTGGATCTAAATTCTATATGTTATTAGCTCTCTTGTCCTCTAAGGGCGTCTTGATTGGCCAAGTGTTTGAGTTGTTGTAATAAACATTAAGCTACATCCATTAGGGCTGCAACAAACTCACTCTCTATTACTCTTCTACAACTTTTCTACTACTGAAATTCACTTGCAAGTTGTCATAATTGATCTACTGTTTAAGAGCTATTCTTTGGGTGGCTTACTTGTTGATTTATGTGGCTAGAACTTCTTGTTGTAGAAAATATTTTATACATTCGTAAGGTTGTTATAAATTTTTGTTGATAAGACTCATTAACAACCCTCTCTTGCTATCAAAATCTTGGTTTGAACATTGAAAGATTGTCTACTAATTGCTAGCTTTATTTCCAACATCACACACTTAATTTTTATGGTTTCATTTGCAGTCGTCAAAGTTTATTTACTAATATATATTTTCATACTACTACAATTTTGGGACAATGAGATTTCTTTTCGATTTCCCAATGGTTTTAAGGCTTGTATCATCATATATTGTCTTGTTTGGGAAGGTCTAACATTGTTTTGTACGTACACAACCTTGAAAACCATTTACCAACTCCTAAGACTTTTTTCCCAAACCTCATTCTCATCCTTGACCTTGACCTATTGGGGTACTCTTCGAGCTTCCTGCTTCTCCCATCGCAATCCCCCTAGGGTCACCCGGGAAGCCTCCCTTGTCTTAGACTTGCCCTTCACTAAAATGAGGGGGACATCTATTTGTTGATATTATGGTAGCTGCGGGAGGTATTAACCTCCACTTGTAACCCAGACAAGAATAGAATATTCCGGGAAGCAAGAAGAAACCCTAAAGCATTGGACATAACCATAGAAGACAAGTTGGCTAAAGGAAATATTTAATATTGAGTTTTTAGCCTCCAGAATGAGAAGTCGGCCCAAACAGCTAAGAAGAAGCGGTATAAATACAAGACAACAGAGCTCATTTGACACTCACAGCTCGCAACTGCAAAAATGTAAGAGTGTGCACTGCAAAAACTGAGTGAGTGCGCAACCACTGCAACCTGTATTCTCGGTTTAGGCTTGGACTTTATATTGGTTATGGTTTGGACTTTCTGCTTGGTATGCTAACTCTGGAGAGTGATACGCTACCTTGATTGGCTATTAGGCCTAAGGTTTTCTTCTGGAATTATTCTCTATCAAGGTTAAGGTGCTCGAGGGTGACTTCGATCTATGGTTGGGTGACAATATTGCTATATTGTCTATAGTTAACCGAGCACACCTATTATTTATAAATAGTTATGGGCCCACACTATCTTCAGATATTCTAATCGCTAGAAGATAGATTGGGAGGATTTTCTCAGTTACAGTTGCAGTTGCAGTCAGTTTTTACTGCAGCAACGAAACCCTAACCCTCTTCTTGAGGCACCTTAAAGTGAAGAGATTGACCTAATTTATGGATAGCCTAGTGCGTCTAACCGAGCGCACCTCCTGGTACTCTCAGCAAGCTAAGACACCAAGTTTGAGTTTTTGGTCAAAGTCAAAGGTTGACCAAGTCAAAGCAGTCATGACTTACTCTATGAAGTCATAAAACAAATTAGAAGGGGCTTCTAACTTCAGAGCATGGAGGACAAGGACTGACCTCATCCTTGCCAGGAATAAAATGTTGGATATCGTGAAAGGAAAGATTGTGGAACCACAATTTGAAGAAGGAAAAGAGAAGGAACCTCAAAACGTTGCAATTATGGAGAAGTTCAAGGACAGTTGTAAATTCTAACCTTGTACAATATCTACTGCAAACTAATATTCAGAAAAGAACAGAAAATATACAATGGCAAATACAAACATTACACAGAGTTTTTTCACCTGGAAACCCAAACTGGGAAAACCAACATATATTATATTCATACATTGTTTACAATACAATATATATAGGAGCCAGCGGCATCCAAAACCCTAACCCAATGACCTGGATTAGTCCAAAACCCTAATTCCTTAACTGGAAATAGAAAACCATCAACAAAAAACCATGTGCCGAAAAACCACCTAAATATCATGTGGTCCCGGAAATATGTCGTCCCGGTGCGAAAAAAAAAATTCGGGGGCACTGCCCCCAAACCCCTGCGCACCCCCCCTCTAACCCCCCTGCGTGCCCGATGCAGACACTCAAACACTACTACTCGTGCAAAGAATATAACACATACCCAACATTCTCCCACTTGTTGTTTTCTTTTCACACAGGGGGTTACAGGGTTACATAGTCAACAATCCAGGGCAGCAATGCCCATGGATCCTCTACACCAAGAGAACTTC
>ML803534.1:33512-43522 GCA_009831015.1 Picea engelmannii
ATGTGTGGTATCTGTTGAGGCTTCATGCACAAGGTTGCAAGGAATCTCAATGCCATGTTCCTCGTTGCAAGTATGTTATTCAGAAACAGTTTCAGATATTGCCCTTTTTCTTATAAATAGTATTGTTGGAATCTAAATCTGACGAATGGGTTTGAATTCTTATGTTTATTTTGCAGGGATTTGAAGCAACGCTTGAGAATTTTGTTGCATATGAAGCTGATGAGGAAACGCGCTGCAGAGGTTGCTCGTAATTCTAGGTTGCTCGCAATTCTAATTGATTGAATGTTGAGCGAGTTTGACATACGTCTAGAAGCAATATTGCTTCTGTGTGATGACTGTGCTTCATTAAAACAATTTTCAGGGCAGTTTAGTGCTTGGATTTTGTATATCAAATGACATATTTTTATTTTTCACAATTAACATTCAAGGTCTTGCTGTGGCTGCTATTTTTCAATTGAATTTTCTAAAATGAGAGGAGTGTCTTTGACCTCCCCTTGTTCATTTAATGCGTTCTTACTTCTTTCTAAAGTTCCATGCAATAAGTACGGTATGCAAAAGGACAAGCATATCGAAACAATCAATCTGGCACGGCCATTGTTTGGTATCAAAATTGAGGTTTTCATTTTTCTCATCTAGTTTTTCATAAAAGTGTTTAAATTTATTTCTCATGTAAATGAAAATTAAAATAAAAAATTATTTATCAAATTTGAAATAGATATTATTTCATATTTTTTCAACGCAAGGGTTAAATTTATTTCTCATGTAAATGAAAATTAAAATAAAAAATCACTTATCAAATTTGAAATGAAAATTACTTCATATTTTTTTAATTGAAAGGCAGGGGAAAACTTATGTTCTATTTTTCATTGCTTTTATAAGTTGGAAAATTTCCTTAATATGTTTGTTTATATAAGTTTTTTTCCGTTATTAGTCATTTTCCCCTATATCTTAACAATTAAAAAAAGAATGTTAACAATTTTTCATGTGCCAAGTCACTTCAAAAAAAGAATTAATATGTTTTTTTTACAATACAATCCTATTTTTATGGAGCTACTAATGCATGCATGCATATTCTATTTATTGAAGCCACAAAAATTAAGGATCAAATCCTGAATTCTCTAAACTCCAGCAATAAGTGTTATGTCTTGGAAGTTGAAGATGAAATTGTGAATTCTGTGATTTTGTCAAAAAAACACTTCCCAAGTTTATGGAACTTTGTACTATTTTATTTTAAACTTTTCTATGAATTATGAGTTTGGAAAATTATAATCTATGTGGATGTAAATTATAATTTAGGATTTAAATTATAATCTATGTGGATGTATTCATGTACTGATGCACTATTTAGATTTGGTTATATTGTAATTAGATGCTACAAGGGGAAATGATCCATATTTATGAGCAGAACAAAATGAAAACACATATCTATAATATTAACACAAAGACACAGTGAATAATAACATAGATACAGTAAAACTTTGCTTTTATTAAATAATAAATATGGTGAAACTATAAAATGTAGACTAAAACAAGCTTGCTAGAATGGTGGCAGTGTATGTCTCACAAGAGATGTGATGACTACGCTCATTCGCAAGAATATGAGTACAATGAGGCTCCAAAAGAATTTTTACATAAAACATGAATGCCAAAACCCTATACATAAAAAAACCCAACCCTAGGATATGAAGCGCCATAAGTCATGTGGGCCATGTTGGGGTAAGTTGGTACATCAACATCTTGGGGTCACAACTTTTGCATACGATCTCCGTTTTAGCAGCATGATAGCCCATTGGAAATTTTTGTCTGAGGAATACACATTATTTTTTCGCACTATGAATATGTATGTAGTGGGATTGTTACAGGTCCAAATTTTTTTGTTTAGGTCCTCAAAATGGCTCTGGAAGCTTAGGACCCAAAAATCTAGAAACAAACTGCCAAGATGAAAATATGTATGTGAGCCAGTTGGAATAGGTGAGTGGCCACTGAGATACACCTTGATCAATCCTCGCCCCTTAGGAATAAATGGTATCCATTGCGTTGATTTCCCCCATCAGATGAGGAAATTTCTACAGAATTTATCCCCGGGTGAGCCACTTTCCTTGGTGTAGGAGCTTCCCTTATTTGACAACACGATAAAGCTAAAAATTATGTTGGTGAGTTCCCTTTACCTATGTGTCTACAATATGATCAGTGGATTCTTTTTCCATGTAGTCAAGGTTGAGCTCTATCAGTGTCAACTATTCTTCTACCTCTGAGGTGTCCAATAATGGTGGAAATTATGGAGAAAGGAGGTCCACATTAAACACTGGATGCAAGCCAAGAAAGGGGGAAATTTTGAGCTCAAAATATTTTTCACCCACAACCTTGGTGATGGTATAAATTACATAGTGTAGTGGATGAATATTTCGATGGGTTCCTATAAGGCGTTATTTTTGCAAGTGCAACCAAAATTTATCTCCAACCTATAACTTGTTTGGCATCTGGTGTTGATCATGGCACTTCTTGTACTGGGATGTGGACTTCTGAAAAATATCCTGAACCTGTTGGCGGATGTGCTAGATTCATTCAATGATTTGGGTGGATTTTCAGCTTCATTTTGCGCATGGGATGATTCCTCTTATGTGGATGTAAGGGGTAGTGAAACATCCATGGGACACAATGGCTAAAGTCCCAACCCCACTTGAAAGGGGTTGTGACCGGTTGAGCTACATATGGATCTGTTGTAATTGTGTTGAACATAGGGAAGAATCTCATCCCATATGTGTGGATGATTGTAATAGTACATACACAAAATATGCACGATCATCCTGTTGACGACCTCAATTTGGCCATCTTTTTTAGAGTGGAAGGTTGCGAATTTGGTGAGCTTGGTGTCCAGTCATGACCAAAGGCTCGACCAAAATGTGTTGAGGAACTAATTGTATCAATCGAATATTAGGGTTTGTGTTATCCCAAAATGTAGCCACACTCGTTCGAAGAAGTGCTTGGCATGGGCCCTTACTGTGATGCTCTTCTTGCAGGAGACCATAATTTCCATCTTAGAAAATTGATCAACAACCATGAAAACACAATCATTTCCCTACTTGGTTGAAGGAATACCCAACAAGTAGTCCATCGAGATGGATTCCCATGGTATGTCAGGAGTTGGAAGATGGGTGTACATGGCTTGTTTCTTAATGGCCAATTTGGAAATGGTGCAGGTCGTGTAGGACCTGATATACTTGTTGACATCCTGTTGGAGTTTTATCCAATAGGATTTTTTTTGCAACAATGCCACTTTCTTCTCGACACCAAAGTGTCTTGCCACCCGATTGTAGTGATATTCCAAAATCAGCTTCGATTTCTATCTTGATGGAATAAAAATATGCCCTAGATGGCACACCAACTCATCTTGCAAATGAAAATCATTGATATTTTTTTTTGTGCCCAACAACTGGTAGGTAGTGGTGAAGTCAGGATCTCTCTCATAGAGTTGGGGCCATCCAGAGGTCTCATGTCCGTAGGAGTGTAGCACCGTGGTTAGTGTGGAAACTAGAGTTCAGCTAAGGCAGTCAGTGACACAGCTGGTGCTCCCTGTCTTATACTTGATGTTGTGATGGAACCGTTGCAAGTATGTGGACCACTTCTAACAGCGATCGTTATGAAATTTACCTTGTGTCTGCATGAACTGCAGAGGCTTATGACCATTGTGGATGATTTTCTCCTTTCGAGAATGTAATTCCTCCACTGGCAGAAAGACTATAAAATGGAGTACATTTATTTTTTGTAAGTGGGGTACTTATTGACAATATCTGATAGTGTCTCACTATGATAAGACACAAGATGTCCATGTTGAGTGATAATTGTTCCCATAACACAGTCTAAAGCATCTATCTCAATATCAAATGGTTGTTGCAGGTCGGGTAATGAGAACACAATATTTGCTTCAAATCATCAAATTCTTTCTAGTGCGACTCACCCCACACAAAATTTTCCTTTCCACCACCCTTGGTCACTTGGCTAAGGGCCCATGCAATGTGGGATAATCCCAGCATGAACTTGCAATAGAAATTGGCAAGGAATAATAATATTTGAAGCTTAGTGAGTGTGGTCGGGGTTGGCCAGTCATGAATGACCTGATTTTGGTTGGATCGACATGCACCCCATGCTCATCAATAATGTATACTAGGTACTCGACCTTGTTCATGCCAAAGGGTAATTTTTCCAAATTTTCATTTAGCTTGTGTTTTCGCAGAGTGTGTAGAACATGTTAAATGTTGTGCAAGTGTTCTGCCCAATTCTTGCTGAAGATGAGGATGTCATCCAAATACACTACCACAAAATAATTGGTGAAATGATGCAAGATATTGTCCATAATCCTCATGAAAATTGTTGGGTCATTTTTCAAGACAAAGGGCATGACCAACCATTCAAAAATAACTTCTTTGGACTTGAAGGAAGTATTCCATACATCGCTCTGCTCTACTAGGACCTGGTGGTAGCCAAATTTCATATCAATCTTACTGAAGTATTTGGGCCCCTTGAGCTAGTCAAGGAGATTTTCAATTCGGGGAATTGGGTATCGGTTCCTGACTCTGATTTTATTTAGGGCCCGATAATCAATGTAGAGTCTCCAAAACCCGTCTTTCTTTTACATAAGCATGATTAGGCTTCTAGACCGTGATGATCTTGGGAGGATGTACCCCTTTTCGAGCATCTCTTAGATATGGCACTTGATTTCCTCATTTTATGAAAGAGAGAAGCGATAGACTGGCCCATTAGGTAGCAATGAGCCAAGGGTAATATCGATTGAGTGCTTGACCTGATAGTGCAGAGGTACCCCAGTGGGTGAGGAGAAGATGTATTTGTATTCTTCCATGACCTTGTCCACTTTCTTCTGTTGAGTGGAGAGACATGTCGCGTAGGTCATGGATGTGGCTACAACCTTCCACTAACTCTGAGCATGAATCACAAAGAAGACAAACTTCTAGGACTAAGATATGACCTTCCTACATTGCTTGGCAGAGATCAAGGAAATGGTGGTAGATGGGACTACCTCTGGTATCGTATATAATTTCCTATGCAAAGTAATAATAACACTATGAGGCCTAGAATCATATACAACATGACGTTTCCATAATAAGGTTGGACCAAAATAACATCAGAAACTTCAAAGCGGGCGACATCATATAATACCTCATCTTTTAAGGGCTTGATATCGTAGGCTAGGCGACATTGGTTGGCTGACATGGAGATCCCTCCCTTGGCGAAGCCAACCGATGGTGTATGGTTGTGGGTGTGGCGATGTTGGCAGATCTAATTACTTGACGAACTCTGTTGAGATGAGGTTCTTCTGGCTACCTCTATCGATGATGAAGTAGAAAAGAGTACCCTTCACCCACATCTTTGAATGAAATAGACGCTCACCTTCCTCAAGTTAATCAGGTTTGTAGGGTTGGACCTTAGTGGTTGGATCAACAATGGAACTGGGTTTTGCATCAATCATATGTCTCCCTTTTTATAGGTCGGACTCCGAGTCGGAGCCTACATCTGATTCATAGGATTTCACCTCATCCACCAATGACTTATTTGAGCGGCATTCAATGGTATTATGCTAGGGTCCCTTATGGAACTCACACCATTTCCTAGTGTCTTTCTTTGTCTTCCCATTGTCCTTGTTTTTTTGCGGTTTGGACTAGTTTTCTTTAGGCTACCCATCCTTTCTTTGTCCTTTGTTTTGTGGGTTGGGGTTGCCTTTTCCTTACTTCTTCTATGAGGGGTTTGCAAACCCAAACTGCCACATCTTATGTTTAATCTTTTGCACGATTTTGATAGCATATCGATAGGTCGCACCCAAGGACAAAATGTCTAGAAACTCCATTTTTGTATAGATGTATCTATGTAGACTGTCGTGTTACTTGAGCACCAGATGTCACTCATATTATTTGATACCCATGTTGGTTCGCAAGGTATGGAATACATTGGTGAACTCTAACACTTTTTAATCTCTTTCCTACCGTGGTGTGGTCCATCTTGTATATAAGTTTCCATAACTTTCAAGAGGGTAGTATTGTTCCTTAATAACATCCCTAAAGGAACCCCAAGTGGGTGAAACTACAAATAATGTAGATCCCTTTGTTTCCTTTTTCTTATAGAAAGTATCCCACTAATCTTTGACATGGGGGACGACCTTGAGGAGCACAAATGTAAGATTTTCTCTATCAAAAAAGTTGTGGACATAAAAATACCCTTCTAGAAGGTTTAACCATTTATCTATAGCATCCACATCTATTTGAAATTCAAATAATGGAATATCAAAATTTATTTATACCTTGAAGGGGGTGGTGCCTCCGCTTGAGGTAGATGTGTCACTTGTCAGCAGTTGTCGAAGGATTTGTCCAAATTTTTCCATCATCTCATTCCTATTTCACTCAATGGCTTCCTCGAGAAACATTCTGAAAGGATCTCATGTCTCTTCGTATTTATTTTTTCCCACCATGGAAGGTTTTTTTGGCGTGCGAGAGAAATTCTTCGCAAGAGAAACAAGCTCGAGACCCAACTCTCTATACCATGACCTCGTTAGGGACATGCACTAAAACCGACAAGGAGTAGACCACTCTAATACCACTGATCCGTATTTATGAGAGGAACGAAATGAAAACCCAGATCTATAATATTAACATAGAGACATAGTGAATAATAATAGAGATACAATAAAACTTGACTTCTATTAAATAAAAAGTATGTTGAAACTGTAAAATGCATACTGAAATAAGCTTGCTATAATGTTGGCATCTTATCTCTGAGAAGAGATGTGACGACTATGCTCATTCACAAGAATATGAGTACAATGAATCTCCAAAATCCTTTTTACATCAAACATTAATTCCAAAACCCTATACATCCAAAAACCTAATCGTAGGAGATGAAGCGCCAAAATTCATGTGGGCCCCTTTGGGGTAACTTGGTACATCATCTTCCTGGGGTTGTAACTTTTTCATACGATCTCTTTTTTAGGTGCACAATAGCCCATTGGAAAGTTCTATCTGAGGACTACACATTATTCCATCACACTCTTACCCAGTCTACATGTTAAAGTTTAAGCTATTATTAGGTTAACTTTCTATTTACTAGATAATCATAGCATAGACATGATCACTGAGAGAAACACAATCACAAGAGTACACAAGCATTTATCCCAGGAAACCCTCAAGGGGAAGAAAACCCAACAAAACTTCCTTAATATAGATAGCCAATACAATGCTAAGATAATGAACCAAACAACACATAAATTCCTCTCCCAAGGATGCGCCTCTCTCTCTCTTCCTTCTTCCGGCAACTGGTAACTACAACTTCCTTCAATACTTGCGCACTAAATGAGTGAGTTGAGTGTGTGTCTAAATGAGGCGCTGACCTCTCTTATTTATACAATATTGGCACGTATGGAAGTGTCTCTTCACTGGCAGGGCCGACTTCTTCTTCTGGGTGGTTATAACCACCTTTAATATATTATGGGGCCTCTTTAATATATTCTGGGGATGAATTCTTATTTAGCCTATTACAATTAGGGTTTGACCAATCCTAAAAAGGGGATTTGGTCATTTACAATACCCAACATGATCAATCCACAAAAAAGGATTGATCTAATCAATAATAAATATATTTTATCTTTATCCACAAAAGGGGATAAGAATATTCTTTGCAATTACACAATATTTTAACAATCCCTCTTAACAAGAAGGATATTCTTTATCTTTTGACAGGTCACTAGATGTCGACATCAACTAGGTAGCATCATCCACTAGATAAAATCATCAACTGGGCAACATCATTAACTGGATAACTGGAGGCATCCACGTGGTCATCTGGCATCATGATCATTGGCTGGAATATCTATAAATCATCAGAAGTTTTGTTCTTTTTATCTTCACGTAGAAGACACTCTTTCTTTCTTTCGTCTTCACGCAGAAGATACTTCTTTCTTATCTTCACACATAAAATATCTTATCTTCACACAGAAGATGCCCTATGAGTTTTGTCATTCCTTTTATATTCTCCCTTCTCTTGTATTAATCTATGTCACCCATCCACTTGGGAGGACTACTACCATAGCTTCACTCCTAATCAGCCCACATGAACTATAGAAGCTAAGATGCTAGCCTGGGAAAGACTAGACTCCCTTTCCATGATCCATGTAGGATCATGACACAAACCTCAAGAGAACACTAACCATTCCACATAGTCAAGGTTTTTGTTCTAGGCTACTCAATCCTTGGCTATAAGAGAGTATCTTCCCACTGCCCCTTGGAGAAACATCCACATTCCTCTCTACGAGGGTGGTCATAGCCCTCTCTACAAGGGTATTCTAGCATGTCCCTAGAGTATCCAAAACTCAACACTTGGACAGAGGCCAACCTTGGAAAATTTCTCATTCCCCTTCTCTACGAAGGTCTCTTCTCTTTTCCTTGTCTATGAAGGTCTACCTATGGGATTTCTCTTTCCTTCTTTATGAAGGTATTTTTTGTTTCTCCTTCTCTAAAAATTTCTAGCTATGGGATCAAAAAAAATCTCATGTGGTTCAAAATATTTCCATGGTATAATACCATTCTACCCATCTGTTGGGCACCATCCATCTACTGGATAGCTTTCATCTTGATCAACATATCTAGGCACCATCCATCTACTTTTCTAACAACATCAAATCACAATCCTTCATTTCGAACTCAGAGACATGGCTCCCTCTTGCACCAAGCTAATAGCTTCTAATCATCATCCTTGAAGTTTTCTTTTGTAATATCCTAGGTGCCTTCTTGAGTTCGGATATTTCTTTCTTTCTGTCTTCATACTGGATCAACCTACTCCCTCTACATCTATAAGAATGATACTGGAGAAACCTGTAGTTACCTGCATCTCATCCACTATATCTGAGTATCCATCTTTTTCTTCATCTTGAATATTTTTGTTCTACATCTTTAGGAGCCTCCTGCTCCTATATAAATATCGGATATTGTCTGGTCTTCACTGACTATCACCATATCATACGTCCTCGTGTTTTCTAACTTCTACAAGTCATGACATAAGTTCTTTCTTCCGAGACTTGTAAACTTACTTACAATATTCTTTCTTTGTCACTCTCATGAGTGATCATACATGAAATAAATATGTTATCTCTTTCTTCATCCTCTTCTTTGATACTTCCTTCATAAGTCTGCATAGACACTGAAATAAAACGAGGTTAATTAACATTCTCACAAAGAACTAACTTGTAATGATAAAGTATTAAAGTAAACAAGATACTAAAAATAAACATGAATACTTATCTTTTGTTTTTGTGTGGGGAGGCTTCACGGACTCCACCATTTGCTATCTTTCTTCAGATCAACTATCTTCAACTTACAGTACATAATCCTTAATTTTTGTTAAAGATTTCCTTGAGGGAGGAGATTCCTCTTCCTCTGCCACATGTGCTTGATACTTTCTTTTCCCTTTTCCTTAAGGATAGTCATAAGAAAAGTGTCCCAACTTTTGACAGTTGTAGCATCTGATCTTTGAAACATCTTTCTTCTTGTCTGGAAATCTTATGTAGTTAGCTTCTTTATTATTCTTCCTGAAGGAACTTCTTTTGTTCTTTTGAGTTGTAACAACTTCCTCTTCATCGACAATTAATCTCTTCTTTTGGTCTGCAAGTATAGATTCTTCGTGTGTGCAATCTGTTATCACTCCAAGAAACTCCTTAGGGTTGTAGGCTAAGAATGCTTGGTAACTTAGAAATAATGGTTTTTATGTTTTGGGGACAATGGGATCTTTAATGATCAATGAAATAAACAACTCATCACACATCTAAAGAAACAGTGCTTTCAGGAAACAATAATCAGATCAAGTAATTTGAAAGGGGGATGAAGAACACTATTCTTGATTGCCAAATACAAATGAATGTAGGGCTTAATGCAAGATAGAGAGGAATCCTTTAATTTCAAGTCTATGAGCTCAATAAAGAGATAACAGTCTTCATGAACTAAAATAAACTGAAA
>ML803534.1:54290-66134 GCA_009831015.1 Picea engelmannii
GATATAGACCCACCATACTCTCTCTCTCTTACCCCTCCCTCTCTATCAACCTGTCCCTCACTCTCTTTTTCTTCCCCTCTCCCCCTCTCCCCCTCTCTTTCTTCCTCTCTTTGTAGGCCCCCTCCCTACATCGCAAGGAAAGAGATGGCCTTGACCTAGACATGTCGATTCCTATACCTAGACATAACAAGACCTAGAAATGGAAATACCTAGAGCGTGACCTAGACTTATATGATGACCATGATGTAGATCATGACTTAGACCTAGACCATGACCTAGACCACAAAATAGAGCTAGAGATGGATTTAAACAATGACCTAGAGCTTGATGTAGAACATGACCTAGACCACATCATAGAGCTATATCTAGATTTAGACGATGACCTAGACCACAACATAGAGATATATCCATAGACATTGTGAATAACTATGTCAAATTTGATTTTTTCTAACAGTGATATCTTAATTTTCCAACAAAATATAAGGTATATGTTTTGGTTCGTGCTTGAAATTTTTAATATTAATTCTATATTTGTTTAAAATTATCAAATTCAACATATGCCTCAAATTAAAACATCTTTTGTTCGTTCATGATAAAAGGGTCTTAACATGATCAAATCATTTTTTTTAGATCGTAGGTGTATGTCTCCTCTAGTGCCGCATATAACTCATTTGAGAAATGGTTAAGCCCATAAACATTTATAGCAGGAATAAGAGAGGTATGTATTCTAGGATTTTGTTATATGTGAAGACAAAAATAGATTAAAAATAGTAAACAATATTAATTTAAAAAAAAAATTATATATTTGAAATCTGCATAGCTGACTCGATTGATGTCTATAGTTTTGTTAAAAATTAAATTGTTTATCCTATAGAAAAATAACATCAAAGACAAATATATAGAGGGGTATTCACAAAAATGCAGGTTTATTTAAATTTGCAGACCAAACCACTAGGTGTGTCATCCCGAACCTAAATTCGAGTCAACCAAGTGAGCATACACCTTGTCAAAACCTCCCCAAAAAATGGAATTCAAACGAGCGTGCACGTGCTCCTAGAATCATTTCCTTATCTATCTTTTTCCTCCCTCTCCTACATCTACCCCCTCCTCTCTCTCTCTCTCTCTCTCTCCTACACATGGTAAGACCTAGACACGGAAAGACTTAGACATCACAAGACATGGAAATACCTAGAGCTACACCTTATCTTGACATGCCTCGGACTCTCACACCCACTCCCTCTCTATCCCCCCATCTTCCACTCTCCCTCTCCCTATCTCTCTCTTTCTCTCCCTCTTCCCCTTTGTCCCTCACTCCCCTCTCTCTTTCATATCTCTTACACCCTTTCTCTCTCTCCCCGTTGATAGTATCAGTCTCACTCTCTCTTTCCCTCTTTATCTCTCTATTCCCCCTCTCTATCTCCCTACATATCCCCCCTTCCTCTTATTCTCTCTCTTACCCCCTTCTATGTCTCCCTCTTTGTTTCCCTTCCTCTCACTATCCCTCTCTCCACCCCCCTTCTCTTTCTCCCTCCCCTACCTCTCACACTCTATCTATACCCCTCCTATTTATCTTTCTCTCTCCCCCCCTCCTCCCTCTCTATCTCTACCCCTCCTCTTTGTCTTTCTCTCTACCCATATCATACTCTCATGCACTCTCTCTCTCTCCCCCTGTCCCACTATATCTCCTACATCTACCCCTCTCTCCTACATTTACCTCTCTCTCTACCCCTCTCCATATTTTCCTCTCCCCCTCTCACACACTCTCTCTACTTCCTTACTATTCCTTTCTCTCTCTCCATCAAAAACACACTTTCTACCCCCTATACGTCTTCGTCTCTCTCCATCCCACACTTTAACACATTCACTCTCTACCTACCCTCTTTGTATTCCTCTCTCTCCTTCCCACACTCTCGCACACACACTTTCTATACCCACTCTATGTCTTCCTCTATATCCCTCCAACACTCTCACACACATGATTTCTATCCCCCCTCTATGTCTTCCTATCTCTCCCTCCCACACGTTAACACACTCACTATCTACCTCCATCATTTTTCCACCTCTCTCTACCTCCCCTCTTTGTATACCTCTCTCTTCCTCCCACACTCTCTCACACACACTTTTTATCCCCCATTTATCTCTTTATATATCTCTAACCCCCTTGTCTCTATCTCCCCCCTTTCTCTCACAATCAGTCTCACTCTCTCTCCACTGCGTCCATGTCCATCCCCCCTCTCTTTATCATTCTCTGCCCCTGTTACAGGAGAATCCCCCTGTAGACAAGTGGATTCCCTCTTGGTATCTAGACTCCTAAGGCCAAGACAAAAAGGTGCAAATGTTGAACACTGGCATTCCTTCTAATGAAGCTAAACTAGTAAAGGAATAAGGAGAAAGGAATATAAATACCTTTAATAACGTTTGTCCTTTCTCGATCCAGGCTGATCTTGATCTCCAAGTCTTTCATAAAGTACTTCAATCGAAGTAAAAAAAACGACAAAACATACTTACTATTCCTACCATGATTAGCTTCGAAATAGATCTATCAAAAAGAACAAATTCATGAAACATACACAAATTTCAAGGAAACAAGCCAAGCACATATATATATTAATGAAAACAAAGTAAAGTGATTACAACCATAGATGTAGATTCAATAGCTTCACCAAGCTCTCTTTGTCCAGACCCTTGCTCATAATTTCCATGATCAGAATGAATGTAACTTTCATGAATAAATATCCCTTATGAGATCATAAGTTTGATGCCTTGCATGTCCCCCAATACCATTTCTCATGAGATCATAAGTTTGGTATCTCTCTATTTCTTCATATGTCTCTTTTACCATGAGAAGGACTCCTTGTATGATCTTTGAGATTCTTGGGATAGGTTGAGGATCTTTCTCCATCAGTTGGGGATCCTGCCTATGATCGAGCCTTGACATCAGATCCAAATCCAACCAACTTTAGAGATGAAGGGGATTTCTACCTAATTTTCCTCGACAACCCAATATTCGCTCAAAAAGGCTAGCACTCCCCCAAAAGGGTGCATAGAGTGTTGCAACGCTCCCCCAAAAGAGGTGAAGGAGCGCTAGCACTCCCTGATAGTGTGTAGGGGAGCACTGCCCAAAATTTCCTCAAAAAATCCTAGTGGTCCCCCATAAGGGCATACAGAGTGCTACAACGCTCCCCTAAAGGAGATCAGGGAGTGCTAGCACTCCTTGATAGTGGGTAGGGGAGTGCTGCCCTTCAAAATTCATTTTTAAGTGTTTTTTCTCAAGGCAAAGTCTTTGTACTCTTCATCAAATGATTCATCCTTCTTTATCTAGTCTCTGCAGGTGTTTTCAAGTGTTCTTTTTTATGTCGTTCGAGACACAGCATAGGAAAGATGATTGTATGATGTTTGCGACACTTGTGACACTTGCCTCCAAAATGTGACACTTGCAACACTAACGATGATGAAAATAGGTCATCATTGGAGTGAGCAATTTTGATGTGTAACAGATTTCCCCCCAAAGTGCGAGGTTAGAAGACAAACTGATGACTGAAGTACTTTGTAGACTTTTTCGAGCAAGGGTATGGATGCAGAGAACCTGGTAGAAGCTGCACATAACCATCAACAAATATTATGACATGTTTCAAAACCAAGGCAGGCATATCTATGCTTGATTGATAAAGAATTTCAAGGTATGGTCACCATAAGATACATTGCGAATCCATAATTATATTGACAAAAAGTGTATAGCCACTGAAGATGCAATGTGGATCTATACTTCCATGACATGAACTGATCGTAGCGACAAGAAATACATAGTGGATCTACGAGATGACAAGACATAGCCACAAACCAATACAAAGTGGATCTATGTGACAGTATATGTGTCAATGTTCAAGAGAAACTACGTCGCAACCTGGTCAAAGTACATATCAAAGTGATCACTTAACCCAAGGTCTTCTTACTGATCCTGATGTAATACAAATCTAACCATGTGAATAGATGTCTTGATTTCGAACATGGAAGAAGCCACTTGATTACCGGTCAATGAGGTAAACCGTTAACAAGTGCGAGGGAAATCACCATTGATGCCAATTATTCCCAAGGTACCCTAGTACATTCCAGCAAATGTGAATAAATGAGCTGAAGTCGAACATTCATGGAATCATCCAATCAGAGGTCAATGATGTAAACCCACTGTTGGAAGTGAGGAGGCCTACCATTGAGGCATGCAGATCCCAAGGTACTAACTAGTTTCTAGGTCTAGTTCTTGGATAATGTGTTTAAGTCGACATGAATAGAATTTTCGTAGGAGGAAATTGATGTATCCCCCATCAATGACACGAAACCGACACAGAGATGTAACTTTGTGGATCAAATGAACATGGATTGACATGGGTATTGAAACAGGAAATTTTTTATGGTTGATTCTCGAGGCAAATACTTCCCTTGAACACTGAGGCACAATAGCAGAAACATGACATGGACCAAAACATGATGATGCAGTGGATACTGCAACTTTCATAGAGTGACCTAAAGGAGTAAAGAGAACTTAGAGGATTAGTTCAGTGCAGAGGTTCAGCGGAGTACATTGTATGCAAAGACAAAGTGTCGTGTTCAAGGGCGACTGTAAGAGTGACTGGTGATGTTCTCAAAAACTTATTGGTTTGCTTCCTTCAAATTTTCCCCCCATCTAGATAGATGAGTACCTCTTTTTGATTTAGCGAGCTCAAGGAGAGTAACACATGATTGATATAACTCACCTTCAGTAAGTCCCTCTTCCATTTTTAATGAACTGGAAGAGGTAAGGGTTTGGTCCCATATGGGCCCTTCAATGTATTATTGTTTAACGAATCCAGAGAAGTTAAACTCAATGATTTTTCATGTTTAGAGAGTCTGAAAAGAACTTAAAGATGACTGCATTATTGTCCTTTTTCGTAATGTTAGTCTCGCAAGGCTGAACAAGAGATAAATTATCACTCTAGAGATGCCCTTTCAAACCTTTTAATGAGAGTTAAAGGAAGCAAGATCACTCGACAATATTTTCATGTTTAGGGAGTCTGAAAAGAGCTTAAAGATGACTCCAGGGGGTTCCTTTTTCGTATAACCTTTACGATTCTGAAAAATTGATAAAAGTATACTCGGTTACATTCTCATGTTTTTTACGAGCACGAGAAAAAAACAAAGCCTAAGATCAGTATTGGTTTCATTTTTACACAAGCTTGAAACAAAATTAAAATATGCTTGTAAATTCCCAACATAATTTCCAAAGGTTGGGATACCCATGGATGGTTGGTATTATACCCCCAGCTTGAAAAGCTAGTGGCTTAACTCCAAAATGATAATCAAAGGCTGGAGACATGCCCCCCAAGCTTCAATTTATTCACCGACTTTGATGTTGTCACCAATTTTTGTACTAGATGGAGAAAAATGATACAGGTGGATGAAAAGAAGGTTCAAACACGAGACCTAACGAAAGAATTGACTCGACATCTACGAGATCTAGTGAAAGACTCAACTTGTTAGGAGAGGTGATTGTTTCATTTTTTAACGAGATTGACACAGGAAAATAACTATGCTCAAGGCTCCGGTTTCAATCCCTAAATTTATGTTTCAGTTTTTAACGAGCTTGCTACAAAGAGGAAAAACTATTCTCATGACCTCTGTTTCATTTTTTAATGAGCTTTCCACAGAGAAGAGAAACTGTTCTCGTAGCTTCTATTTCATTTTTTAACGAGGTTGCTACAAAGATGCGAAAAACTATCCTCACAGCTGGTTTCATTTTTTAATGATATTGAAATCACAAAACCATTCTCATAGCCTCTGTTTCATTTTTTTAATGAGCTTTCCACAGAGAAGCGAAACTATGCTCGTGGCGTCTGTTTCATTTTTAACGATCTTTCTATAGAGAGGAAAACCATTCTTGTAGCTTAGGTTTCATTTCTTATTGAGCTTGCCACATAGAAGCGAAACTATGCTTGTGACCTCTGTTTTATTTTTTAACGAGCTTTCCACAGAGACGCAAAATTATTCTCGTAGCCTACTTGATCATGGTTCCAAGAGGATAATTCTCTGGAAGGAATACATGTCAAGGGATTAATGTCATCCATGGCTTCCAGGATATCTTCGCTTGATGGAAGAAAATCAATCTGGAAGGGATACATGTCGACGACCTCGATAAGGGTAGAGAGATCAGGCTCCAATAACCCTACCGAAGATATCACCATGTCAACTGTTGGATCTAAGTCATCAGAAGTTGAAATCATGGGAGACAATGCGACATAATTGACCTGTGGCAAGGGTGATACCGACTGCATATAAGAACCGTTTAGGGAGTTCATTGGGTTGGTAATAAAGTCAGGACCAACGTATGAAAGTTGATCAATAGTCACCATTATTCCATTGTGCATGAAAGATATCACATGAAAAATAGTGGACCCAATAGCTTTCATGGCATAGACATAATCTTGCCCAAGGAGTAAATCGAAATCCAAGGGTTATTGGACTACCATAACATCAATGAAGACAGTTTTCCCTCCCAAATTTATAGGAAACTGAGGGAGGATCCCTAAAGGGTGACTGGTTCTTCTGTTAAAAGAGAACATAGTCTGGGTAACTGACAAAAGCTAAGGATAACCCAAAGATTTCCAAGCAAGAGAGGACAAAATACTAACGGACGAACCTTCGTCTATTAACGTCTGAGGAATGTCCTGACCAAAAACTTGTACTGTAATATTGAAACAAATGTGGGAGGGAAGACGAGGTCTAGTTAGCACACCCCAATCAAAAAGGATGGCCTCATTACTTGGAGTGGGTTTCACGGGAGGAGGAATTCCTCCCAACATGGTAGATTATGTATCAATGAGAGAAATGTAGGTATATTCGGGTTTACTCTCTAGAGGGAGAGTAGGATCGAACGATTGTGACATAATATTGACCACTTGGGTTGCATTCTCCAAGGGGATAATGGGGTTGACAGGTGGAAACAAATCAACCTCTTGGGTTGCACTCTCTTTCGGGAGAGTGGGATTGACCGACGATGGGATCGGATCAACCAATTTGCCAACTGGTTCAACTAAGGACATGACCAGATTGACGACATGATCATATGGACTAACCGATGAAGGGACCAGAGAAACCACTTTGTATCTCGTCAGAGGAGGAGTGGGATTGACCACATTGGCACTCTTCTGATGAAGGGTGGGACTGACCAATGAAGGGATTGGATCAGTCACTTGGGTTTCACTTTTCATATGAAAATTGGGGTTGATCGATGACAGAACTGGATCAACTACTTTGGTTAGTGGGTCAACCAAGGATGAAACCAGATTGACCACCTGATCAACCAGACTGACCAGGGATGGAACCGGATTGACCAATCCATCAACTAATGATGGGTTGGGGGAAATCTTACGATAACTAGTTGGAAGTTGAAGATTTTTCAAAAGGGAAGAAGCCTCATTCATATGAGGACAAAGGTGCAAATAATTATTACCTTCACATAACATACAAGGAAATTTGACAGTTGTCTTCTTCTTACCAACCTTAATGTCACTAGTTGACGGGGTGTCATCAGCATGTCTAGTAGGGGTTGATGATGTGGAGGACCACATTTCTAAGACCTTGGGAATACCAGGGCAATCCCTCAGAAAGTGGTCACCCTTACAAAGAATACAATGGAATTTGGGTTTCAGATTCTTCACTGTAGTCTTATCGACCTCATCAACACTCCCAGTACGATTAATATTAGTCGGTTGCTTGGATCCAACATGTGACATGGTTGGAGCTTTGGTCCTTTTTAGGTTCTTCTTCTTCTTCTCTTTTCATTTCTTCTTCTTCTTATCAACCTGGATACTTTATTTAGATCTTTTTCTAGGCGAAGAAGGATAAATGGAAGGAGACCTGATGGATGGAGAAGGAGAAAGGTCGACATGAGGTTGATGTGTGGGTGGTGTTCTTACATCTGAAGCACTTGCTACATTCGAGGTTACCGGAATGGAAAACAACCATACCAGTAACCCAATCATGAGACCTAGAAGGATCAAAGTAGCGATGTAAGGGGGACCAACGTTTCTGTAAGAAGGAAAAACAAAAGGTTCTCCTAGAGAAGGGGTTGCTCCATTGGTGGTTTCGGGAACTGACGCCATTAAACAAAGATCCAACTTAGAGTCTTCTAGGGAAAATAAACAACACACACTAAAAATCTAGGAAAGAAACAATCAAACAAAACTTCCCACAATGAAACCACTAGTTGGTGATGAAATCCAACGTCACAAGATCAAAATAGGAAGGGGATGGGATAGATTAGGTGGAACAGTTACGATAGCGACCTGCTTAAAGGACTTACGCCTTGGTGCAAGCTTCCACGTAGTAATTGTGGATTTACCCTCCAAGGAGCTCGAGTGAGTTTGACCAACGTCTGTTCCAGGTACAGTGAGACTTCCCTTCACCATCACCTTTGTAAGACCTTGAAGATTATGGCTACTAAGGTAACCAACTCGCAGTCAGCCCCTGGGTGGGTATAGTCGACAGTCCAGTCCGAACGTATGGGCAGGATAGCAAGTCCAAAATTCTTCAAGAGAAACGAGGACAAGTGCACCGGTAGAACTCCATAGGACCCCGAACGGATTCGGAATTCAAGAAGAACCGAGACCAAATGAAGACAACTGAGCCTCAAGAAGAACCCCAAATATACGATCTGAATACTATGAATAGTCAAACCACAGAGGGATAATCTTTGTATCTCTCTCAAACGTGACCTCGTGTGTAACCCTTGTGTGAGAGGGGGATCCCAGTAATCTTATACGAAAATTCGATTTTCTCTCCCTATCGCAAGATGCTAAGTTTGTTTTACATATTTGGAAAGTTATATTTCACACCTATTCCAAATCCCTACACCTTAAGCTAATGTAGGTTTGCTACCAGAAAATATAAAAATGTCAAATAAATTTTAGTTTAGCGTTGATTTTAATGGTTGTTGTTTACTCCAGAGGAAAATAGCGTGGACTAAATGATGTTTTGACCAACTCTAAAAAATGCAAAGAAATGATAATGAAAACATTTCACTTCGATGAAATCTATAATACGAGAAGGAGAATTTTTTTATCATACGCAAATGCATAACGTCCCAAAATGCCAAAACCATACAATTTTGCTACTTCAAATGCAAGCTAGTTTAACTACCCAAAATAAATAATGCATCTATGGTCTTTTTTTTATTCTAATGTATAAATAAATTAAATACAAATCCTTTGATGCTTTACTACTTTCAATCAAGAGAAAGAGTCATATGTAGATGCAAAAGACATGAAGCAAAAAGGCTACAAACAAAGCATGCACTCAAGGCAGTGAGTTATGAAATAAAACAAGTAAGAGATAATTTTTTCTAAAAAGAAATCAATAAAGGATTTGACAACCAACAAGAAATCAAGGAGTATAAGAAGATGCAGAGAATAATTCAAGAAAAGAAATAGAGAAAAAGATAAATCACTCAAAATTGTCCCGACAAAAACAAGCAACTAGAAGAGGCAATTTCACATTTCTGAAAAAGGTTTCAAGCTCCAAGAAAGACAAAAAGGGGTGATAAGAATAAAAAACCAACCCAAACAACTTCACAAACCAACCACATACTCTGGTTAAAGACCTCTGCAAAACAGGTTGCAAAAGACTGAGCATACAAGGGAAAAAACTCTCAAAAAAGAGACTAGCGCTCCCTGTCTAAAGGGTACAAAGCGTTGCAGTGCTCCCTAAAGAACTCTAGGGGAGTGATGGCCAGGGTTTATCACTCTGGTATGGCCTAGGGGGGGCATTGATCTTGCCACAACCTCATAAAAATAGCCAAAAATTTGCAAAACATTCACCCAGAATGCATAAAAAATGGTGAAAATGCAAGTGAAGGTAGGAGAAGGCTAATGGATCATAAAAAAACATAAAATTTGATCTGAAAGGTGGGAAAAGGGTAGGTACAATACCAAGGAAAGAAATCAAAACTGAAATTTTACATCCCCAGTGGAGTCGCCAATTTCTATTACAGGGAAATCCCCCTGCGGACAGGTGAATCCCCTCTTGGGCTCTAGACTCCTAAGACCAAGACAGAAAGGTGCAAATTTTGAACACTGACATTCCTTATAATGAAGCTAAACTAGTCAATGAATAAGGAGAAAGGAATATAAATACCTTTAATAACGTTTGTCCTTGCTCGATCCAGGCTGATCTTGATCTCCAAGTCTTTCAGAAAGTCTTGCAATCGAAGAAACAACAACAACAAAACACACTTCCTATTCCTACCATGGTTAGCTTCGAAATAGATCTATCAAAAAGAACAAATTCACGAAACATACACATATTTGAAGGAAAGAGGCCAAGCACATATATATATTAATGAAAACAAAGTAAAGTGCTTACGACCATATATGTAGATGCAACAACTTCACCAAGCTCTCTTTGTCTAGACCCTTTCTCAAAAGTTCCATGATCAGAATGACTGTAAATTTCACTGATAAATCTCCCTTATGAGATCATAAGTTTGATGCCTTGCATGTCCCCCAATACCATTTCTCGCGAGATCATAAGTTTGGTATCTCTCTATTTCTTCATATGTCTCTTTTACCATGAGAAGGCCTCCTTATATAAGCTTGGAGAGGCCCAACCACCTTAGAGATTCTTGGGATAGGTTGAGGATCTTTATCCATCAGTTGTGGATCCTCCCTATGATCGAGCCTTGACCTCAGATCCGAATCCAACCAACTTCAGAGATGAAGGGGATTTCTCCCTAATTTTCCTCAACAACTCAATATTCACTCAAAAAGGCCAGCGCTCCCCCAAAAGGGTGCACGGAGTGTTGCAACGCTCCCCCAAATGAGGTCAATGAGCTCTAGCACTCCCTGACAGTGGGTAGGGGAGCGTTGCCCAAAATTTCCTCAAAAAATCCCAATGATCCCCCAGAAGGGTGTATAGAGTGCTACAACACTCCCCCAAAGGAGGTTAGGGAGCGCTAGCACTCCTTGAAAGTGGGTAGGGGAGAGCTTCCCTTCAAAATTCATGTTTGAGTGGTTTGTCTCAAGGAAAAGGATTTTTACTCTTCATCAAATGATTTCTCCTTATTTAACCAGTCTCTAAGGGTGTTTTCAAGTGTTCTTTGTGATTTCGTTCAGACACTACATAGGCAAGATGACTGTATGATGTTTGCGACACTTGCAGCCAAAATACGACACTTGCGACACTGACGATGACGAAAATAGTTCATCATTGGAGTGAGTAATTTTGATGTGTAACACCCCCCTCTCACACTCACACATTCTCTCTCTACCCCCCACCTCCATCTATCTCTCCCCCTCCCTCTCGCTATCTCTCCTCTCTTTATTTCCTACATCTACCACTTCTTGTTGTCTCTCGTTTTTGTTAGTCTCACTCTCACTATATCCTCCTCCCTCTCTCTCCTCTAATCTCCTCCCATTTATCTCTTTATATCTATCTACACTCCCTTCCCTCTATCTCCCCACTTCCTCTAACAATCAATATCACTCTCTCTCCACCCCCTCCTCCCTCCCTCTCTCTCCCACTCCCTCCAACTATCTCTCCTCTCTCTCTCTCTCTCTCATACATATATACCTCCCCACTTTCTCTCCCCCCATTCCTCTCACTGTCTCTCTACCTTCTTTCTTTGTCTCCCTCTCCCTCCCCCTCACACACTCAAAAAATCCTTGTCCAACCCCCCTCTCTTTATTTCTCTTTCCCCCCTCTCACACTCACACATTCTCTCTCTACCACCCTCCTCCTTATATCTGTCCCCCTCCCTCCCATTATCACTCCTATCTTTCTCTCCTACATGTACCACCTCTTTCTCTCTCTCACTGT
>ML803534.1:80296-110600 GCA_009831015.1 Picea engelmannii
AAACAAGGAGAGAGGGGAAATGGGGGGAGAGACTGAGCAAACAAGAGAGAGAGAGAGAGAGAGAGAGAGAGAGAGAGAGAGAGTAGAAGGGAGGGAGAGAGAGCGAGAGTAGAAGGGAGTGAGAGAGAGAGGGAGAGGTGATGTAGGAGTATCGTAAGAAGTCAAGCGAGCGCGGAGGCGGAAGACAGCTGGAAGGCCACCAACGCACGTTTTGGAATGTTTTTGAAATATTAATGTAATAGCTAGAAGTCGTACCTTACATTTATATCTTGGAGGATGTAAACAGATCTTGAGCAATTTCTCTCATCTGTAAAACATTAAGGCATTTATGCCTAGTTAATGAAAGTAGGTAGATTTGAATGTTAGATTAGACAGTTTAGGAACATAAGAGGGAAAACCGACTATAGACACCCTCACCTTTGTATCATTGTAAGATTAGAGAGCATTGTATCATAGAGCATAGAGAAGAAGAGAGTTGTAGTAGAGAGCTATAGAGAAGAGCCCATGTACAGAAGCTTTGAATTAATATATGGAGCTTTGATTCAGATTCATGGTGTTATGACGTTTATGTGTATACATGCTAAATGATATGCTTACGATTGTTTATTCTCTCTGTTATGCATTTTCTTTAATATTGTGTGAATGTATGATTTCATGTTGAATGTTTGAAGTCTGAGAGAGAGAGAATGAGTTTCAATTGTTTCCCTTCCTGAGTGAGAATTTCCTGCAAGGAGTGCAGTGAAATCATCCGCAAGGAGTGCGTTGACGGAGGTTCAGAGTTATATCTGAAAGCTCAAGAGAGATACCATTGTTATCATTCCTGTAAAAGTGCAGGTTAAGCACAGAAGTCGTGCAAGGTGTGCGCAGGTTGTTTGAAAGCTCAGAACTTATCAACCAAGGGGTGAATTGAACGACTATTGTTGTAGGAGGGTGCACAGGGTCGAGAATTCAAATACTTGAAAGTATCTGAGGGATTGCCACAAGGAGTGCGTGCAGAGGTCCTTTTCGAAGACTCGAAATTTCAAAGAAAGCTCAGAAGGGGTAACGTCGTTGAATTGTTCAAAGGGATACAAGGGTTGAAGTCATCCAACAGAAGTTAAGTTCTAGTGGAAGAACCTTAGTTTATTTCGCAGGAGTTATCAAGGAGCAACGAGCGGTTGAAATTCTCTGTGGGGAATTCACGAAATCACGAGGACCGTAGGATCCAGGGAAGTTGCAAGGTGGTTAGAGGCAGGCGAGCTTATCACTCTAGGATCCAAAATCAACATGAACCGTTGATTGTGTTTTGCACAAGCCGTCGGATCATTTCGACATTTTAGGGATCTTAACGATGAGGAGTTGAGCATAGTGAATCGAAAATCCCGAAGTCGCGAGTTGCGACAGAAATTGGATTGGAGTTTTAGGATTTCGACACTTCGGGTGTTGGGAAATTAAGAAGGCAACACTTTGGGAGTGAAATTCCCAAAATCCGGGAAGAGTGACAGGTGACGTACTTGTCGCCAGGTGGAGTCAATTCTTGTTGACCGTTTCGAGGTTCGGAGGTCGAAGGACTGGGAGCCTTGCATCTGGATTCACAAAATCGCAAAGTCCGAAATCCCGATGAAGTGAGAAGCCCATTGGGAAGCCAACCTTTGCGGAGTACATTGGAGTTCGTTAATTCAAATTTCAAAGGTTGTAGAGATAGGAACCCTCGACATCAGGGGTCACGAAATCACGAAGCCCAAAATCCTGAAGCAACGGAGAACGTGATCCTATTTCGGTTCAGGAGAATTGAGTTGATGCTTCGTTTTTTATCGTGTGGACACACCCATAAGAACATGTGTTTACACAATTGTGTGTGAAAGGTATTTCCTGAGGGGAAACCAAAGAGTCAATTAGACTCAAAGGGCAGATATAGAGTGATCCTGCGTGGACCTCGACCTGAGGGTTTGGGGGTCTAAACCAACATGGTATCAGATCACAGAAAGAGTCTTTGCTTTTTGTACCAGATAAAGGAAGAATATTTCTCAACCATGCCACTGAGAAGAAGATACAGACCAATGCCTGATCCAACGGTGGAAAGGGAAATGCGTGAATTGCGTGCCAAGCTTGATGCCATGGAGACAACACAGAGGCACACAGTCGACACTGAAGATATCAGTGAGGCTGAAAGTGAAAATGAAGTTGGACATGGAGAAGAAGTCACAGTCGAAGATGTTGTAGACGAACGCCTATTCAGGGCTGTTGCGAGGATAGGTGCCAGGGAAAAAATGGAAATTCCCATGTATGAGGGAAACCTGGATGTTGAAGAGCTTCTAGACTAGATTAGAACTATGGATAAATACTTCGACTATGAGGATGTCGAGGAAGACAAGAAGGTCAAACATGCTGTCACAAGACTTAAAGGGCACGCAACATTATGGTGGGATGAACTGCAGGCTGACAGACACTGCAAAGGCACGCAGAAAATCAAGAGTTGGGATAGAATGGTTGCAAAGATGAAAGTGAAATTCATACCCAAGGATTATCAAATTACTCTGTTTCAGAGAATGCAGAATTTGAGATAGAAGTTGATGACAGTGAAAGAGTACACTGAATAATTCTACAAACTCGACATCAAAGCAGGTCATTGGGAAAGTGATGATGAAAAGGTTGCCAGGAACATGAATGGTCTGAGATATGACATCCAAGATGAGATGAGCATGATGATCATTCAGAATGTAGAATATGCTTATCATATGGCTCTGAAAGCTGAAGAAAAACTTAGCTGAAAGCAAGGTCAAAGAGGCCGAGGCAGAAGTCAATCCAGAGGCAAGACAATTGCCCAAGATAGAGATTAGAAACCTCAAGAAGAGGGGAAGAAACCTCAAACTCAGCATGAGAGAGGAGGAAGCTCACAGAGAGGGCAGTGTGCTGATAGAAATACTTTTCCTCGAGCTAGAGGAAGAGGAAGAGGCCGAGGTGGAGAAATAAAATGCTTTACCTGTGGAAAAAATGGACATAAATCTTATGAGTGTCCAGATAGAAAGAAAGAAGGAGGTGAAAATCACATTGCTAAATCACAAGGACGAAATGTTGAGGCAGAAGATGTTGAGGGCGGAAGATCATTGATGATGAGAAAAGTTCTCTTAATTCCAGAGAAGGAGGTAGAGAACCCAACCCAAAGAAACAAAAAAAATTGGACTGCTTGCAAGACCAAAGAAAGGGTATGCAAAGTCATCATGGACAGTGATAGAACAGACAATCTCATTTCTACAGAGATGGTAGAAAAGTTAGAGTTGGAAACTATTGAACATCCAAGCCCATACAAAGTTTTATGGCTACAAAAAGGACATCAAGTAAATGTCACTAAACAATGTTTAGTTGAATTTAAAATAGGAGGATATAAAGATGAAATACTATGTGATGTCATTCCCATGGATGTTTGTCATCTATCGCTGGGTTGACCATGGAAATATGATAGAAATGTGATTCATGATGGGAGAAAGAACACATACACCCTAGAGAAGAATGGGAGAACTCACATGTTGGTGTTGATTAAGGATAAAGAAACGAAACCAGAAGCGAGCAACACTGTACTTCTCATGAGTGGGAAGGAACTTCTTAAGGAGGTTAAGAAGAAGGAAGATACACAATTTATTGTGGTCAGGAAGCCTAGAATTGTTTTAACCAGTACAAGAGTGGATGATTTGCCAGAGGAAATCCAGAAGTTGCTGGAAGAGTTCGTTGATATAGTAGTGGACGAACTACCTTGTTCGTTGCCAACGATCAAAAGTATAAGTAATCACATTAATCTTATACCTGGACCTAGTTTACCAAACAAAGCAGCGTACAGGCTGACGCCGCAAGAGAATGAAGAAGTCAAGAGACAAGTCCAGGATTTAATGGACAAAGGATTGGTTAGAGAGAGCTTGAGTCCATACGTTGTTCCAACAGTGCTCAGCCCAAAGAAAGATGGAGGCTGGAGAATGTGTACAGACTCGAGGGAAATCAATAAGATTACCATCATATACAGATTTCCATTGCCAAGGATGGATGATTTGATGGATTGCTTGAGTGGAGCAAGATTTTTTTCAAAAATTGATTTGAAAAGCGGGTATCATCAAATTCGAATGAGAGAAGGTGATGAATGGAAAATAGCATTCAAGACGAATGAAGGGCTATATGAATGGCTTGTTATTCCATTTGGCTTAAAAAATGCACCTAGTACTTTCATGAGATTGATGAATGAAGTCCTGAAGGATTTCATAGGAAAATTCGTCATCATATATCTTGATGATATATTGATTTTCAGCAGAACAGAAGCATAACACTTGAAGCATTTAGCTACAATGATGACGAGATTGCAGCAAGAGAAGTTGCTGATAAATATGAAGAAATCAACATTTATGAGGACATAACTCATTTATTTGGGTTTTGTTATCTCTGCAAATGTGTTGAAGATGGATCCGGAAAAGGTGAATGCAATCAAAAATTGGCCATCACCGAGAAGTGTGTTTGAAGTTCGAAGCTTCCATGGTTTAGCTAGTTTCTACAGGAAATTCATCTGAAATTTCAGTGGGATTAGCGCACTGATGATGGACACGTTGAAGAAAAGACACAAATCTTTTCATTGGACAGAGGAAACAGAGAAGAGTTTCAACTTGCTGAAGAAAAAGGTTACTGAACATCCAATTTTGGTTTTGCCAGATTTCAGCAAAACATTTCAGGTCAAGTGTGACGCGAGTGGATTTGCGATTGGAGCAGTCTTGAGCCAAGATGATAGGTCGGTCGCATACTTCAACAAGAAGTTAAATGAAGTGAAGGTTAAATACTCAACATATGACAAGGAATTTTATGCATTCATACAAGCACTGAAGAAGTGGAGACATTACTTGGTTCCTAAAGAGTTTGTTTTGTACAGCGACAATCACGTTTTGCAATTCGTGACTCAACAAGACAAGTTGAATCAAAAGCATGCAAAATGGGTTGAATACATGCTGAATTTTACTTTTGTAACTAAGCATATTTCTGGAACTGCTAACAAAGTTGTTGATGCTTTGAGCAGGAAATGTTTGTTGATGCAGGAATTCAAAGTCAAAACTTTGGGTTTTGATAACCTCAAAGAAATATACAGAGATGATCCAAATTTTAAGGAAGCGTATGAGGCATATGAGAATACAATTCTCAGGGACATAAGCCAGTGGACCGAATATATGATCCAGGATAGATTGTTATTCAGGGGCAACCAGTTATGTATTCCAAAATGCTCCATGAGGGAGAATCTGTTGAAAGAAAAACATAGTGGAGGATTGGCTAGACATTTCGGTCATGACAAAACGTTCGCGAAATTAAATGGCTCATATTTTTGGCCAGGGATGAGGACAAATGTCAAAATATTTGTGGACAGATGTAGAATTTGTCAACACACAAAAGGGAAAAGGCAAAATATAGGGTTTTATCATCCATTACCCATACCAGGAAGGTCGTGGGATGCAGTGAGCATGGATTTTATATTGGGCCTGCCAAGAACGCAAAGAGGATGTGATTCAATCTTTGTGGTAGTTGATAGATTTTCCAAGATGGCACATTTCATACCATGTCAGAAAACCAACGACGCAACACATATTGCGAACCTGTTTTTCAAAGAGGTCGTTAGACTTCACGGTTTTCCAAGGAGTATTGTTTTGGATAGAGATACCAAGTTCGTGGGACATTTCTTGAGGACTTTATGGAAGAATCTGGGGATAAATTTGTCATTTATCTCAACTTATCATCCTCAGATGGATGGGAAAACAGAAGTTGTGAACAAGAGCTTGGGAGATTTATTGAGGAGCCTAGTGACTGAACACCACAGTTAGTGGGATCACATTCTGCCACAGGCGGAATTTTCTTATAATGATTCGATCAATAGAAGCACAGGGCAGAGTCCATTCCAAATTGTATATGGAATGCAGCCAAGGGGAGTTTCTGAATTGAACGATTCAGAAAAGAATGAAACTAGAAGTGCTAGTGCAGAGGATTTTGCAGAGGCAATGAAGGAACTTCACAACCAAGTGAGGGAACGTTTGCAAAATTCGAATCAAGAGTATAAACGCAGAGCAGATCAACACAGGTGAGAACTTCAGTTTGAAGTTGGTGATCTGTTTCTTTCACATCTGAGGAAGGAAAGGTTCCCAAGGGGAACATACAATAAACTGAAGATGAAAAAGATTGGACCATGCAGAGTCTTGAAGAAATTTGGGGCAAACGCATATGAGATTGAATTACCCGATGGGATCAGAATTTCACCGATATTCAATGTTGCGGATTTGTACCCTTACAAAGATGGAGAAACAGAAGCAGAGGATGAACAGATAGAGGTTCAATGGACTAAACAAATGCCTGTAGTTGAAAATCCACAGATGGAAAGAATAATTGACAAGAGAGTCAGCAAGAGGAACAGGAAAAAAATAGTATTTCAAATACTTAGTCAGATAGAAAGGACATCCAGTTGAAGATGCCAGCTGGGAGAATGAAGAAGAGATTCAAAAGCATGGATAGACCATCCAAGAGCTCATGAACAAGAGTTCATGAAAATTTTCAAGCAAGGGAGTATGATGCAGGAGCATCGTAAGCAGTCAAGAGAGCGCGGAGGCGGAAGATAGTTGGAAGGCCACCAGTGCACGTTTTGGAATGTTTTTGAAATATTAATGTAATAGCTAGAAGGCATACCTTACATTTATATATTGGAGGATGTAAATAGATCTTCAGCGATTGCTCTCATCTGTAAAACATTAAGGCATTTATGCATAGTTAATGAAAGTAGGTAGATTTGAATGTTAGATTAGATAGTTTAGGAACATAGGAGGGAAAACCGACTATAGACACCATCACCTTTGTATCATTGTAATATTAGAGAGCATTGTATCATAGAGCATAGAGAAGAAGAGAGTTGTAGCAGAGAGCTGTAGAGAAGAACCCATGTACAGAAGCTTTGAATTAATATATGGAGCTTTGATTCAGATTCATGGTGTTATGACGTTTCTGTGTATACATGCTGAATGATATGCTTATGGGTGTTTATTCTCTCTGTTATGCATTTTCTTTAATATTGTGTGAATGTATGATTTCATGTTGAATGTTTGAAGTCTGAGAGAGAGAGAATGAGTTTCAATTGTTTCCCTTCCCGAGTGAGAATTTCCTGCAAGGAGTGCAGTGAAATCATCCGCAAGGAGTGTGTTGACGGAGTTTTAGAGTTATATCTAAAAGCTCAGGAGAGATACCGTTGTTCTCATTCCCGCAGAAGTGAAGGTTAAGCACAAAAGTCGTGCAAGGTATGCGCAGGTTGGTTGAAAGCTCAGAACTTATCAACCAAGGGGTGAATTGAAGGACTGCTATTGCAGGAGGGTGCACAGGGTAGAGAATTCAAATACTCGAAAGTATTTGAGGGATTGCCACAAGGAGTGCGTGCAAAGGTCCTTTTCGAAGACTCAAAATTTCAAAGAAAGCTCAGAAGGGGTAATGTCGTTGAAGTGTTCAAAGGGAGACAAGGGTCGAAGTCATCCAACATAAGTTAAGTTCCAGTGGAAGAACCTTAGTTTATTTCGCAGGAGTTATCAAGGAGCAATGAGCGATTGAAATTCTCTGTGGGGAATTCACGAAATCACGAGGACCGTAGGATCCAGGGAAGTTGCAGGGTGGTTAGAGGTAGGCAAGCTTATCACTCTAGGATCCAGAATCAACGTGAACTGTTGATTGTGTTTTGTACAAGCCGTCAAATCATTTTTGCATTTCGGGGATCTTAACAACGAGGAGTTGAGCATAGTGAATCGAAAATCCTGAAGTCGCGAGTTGTGACAGAAATTGGATTAGAGTTTCGGGATTTCGGCACTTCGGGTGTCGGGAAATGGAGAAGGCAACACTTTGGGAGCGAAAGTCCCGAAAGCCGGGAAGAGTGACAAGTGGCGTACTTGTCACCAGGTGGAGTCAAATCTATTTGACCGTTTCGAGGTTCGAGGGTCGAAGGACTGGGAGCCTTGCATCTGGATTCGCGAAATTGCAAAGTCCGAAATCCAGATGAAGTGAGAAGCCCATTGGGAAGACAACCTTTGCGAAGTGCATCGGAGTTCGGTAATTCGGGTTTTGGATGTTGTAGAGATAGGAACCCTCGACATTAGGGGTCGCGAAATCATGAAACCTGAAATCCCGAAGCAATAGAGAATGTGATCCTATTTCAGGTCAGGAGAATTGGGTTGATGCTTCATGTTTGATCGTGTGGGCACACCCATAAGAACCCTTCGTTACACAATTGTGTGTGAAAGGTATTTCCCGAGGGGAAACCAAAGAGTCAATTAGACTCAAAGGGAAGATATAGAGTGATCCTGCGCGGACCTCAACCTAAGGGTTTGGGGGTCTGCACCAAGAGGGATAAAGTGAAAGAGAGGGATGACGGGGAGAGAGTTATTTAAAGAGAGATAGAGAGAGAGAGGTAAATAGAGAGGGGTGTAAAGAGAGGGGAAGGGAGAGAGAGAGAGAGAAAGAGGGAAGGAAAGATAAATTGGGAGACAAAGAGAGAGGGTGGGGAGAGAGGGGAAGAGAGGGAAGGATGGGGACAAAGGGAGAGAGAGGGGGGGCGGGGGGGGAGGATTGAGGGAGGGATTAAGGGGAGAGAGAGAGAGAGAGAATAAGGTGGAGAGAAGATAGAGAGAGTGAGTGGGTAGAGATAGGGAGGAGAGAAGGGGAGAAAAATCATGGAGAGAGAGAGAGAGAGAGATTTTGTGTTAACAACAATGTGCCCTCTCTTGTTCCTAATAACGTGTGTGCATTCCTAAAGCACACACACATTATTTTCATTTCAATTTTTCTTAGGAATGCATCTACATTCATGAACATGTGTTTCTCAGAAATGTGTGTGCATTCATAAATCTTCGAAGTTTGAAAGTGTGTTTGGTGGATCAATAAGTATTGAAGATGTAGAATTAAGAATGTGTGTGTGTTTCTAAGAATGCGCATGCATTCCTTCGCACCTCATTGGCACTTTTTTGTCCATAAACTTTGTGCACTCCCCCAATAATAATAATAATAATAATAATCTATTTTTAAGGTTACAAACAAGCCAAACACCAAATTAGTGTATGAGACCCCCTTGTTTGTGGGACAAGGGATCCACTCCTCGTAAGTTTTTGACTGCTAAATTCTACAGAAGTGTACATACCCTAACCCCCTCTGGATTTTATCCTATGAGCTCTAAGGAGGAAATGCATGTTCTTAACCATTAGGCCCACTAGAGTACATGAATTACAATATACATATTTTGTGTTTCATTTTCATTATCAATGATAACATTCTTTGAGTTTTGTTTTCATTATCGATGATAACATTCTCATTATTTTGATATTAATAAATTGTTTTTCTTGAATGCTCATAGGCAAGTGTTTTCAATAGTTGGTTCATTAAGACCATACAATAATGCCATAATAATATTCCACAGTAACTTTATAATATTATTTTTAAAAATTAGTAAATATAAAAATAAATTAGTAAATTTTAATAGTATTATTAATAATTTCATTAAGAATAATTAATAAATTCATGCTAAATTAACAACAAATAAATGCACATAATTGTATACAATCTAAGTGGGCCTAATGGTTAAGAACATGTGTTTCCTCCTAAGAGGTCACATGTTCAGATCCATAGGGGGGGGTAAGTGGGACTAATGGTTAAGAACATGTGTTTCCTCCTACAAACATGTGTTTCCTCCTAAGAGATCACATGTTCAAATCCATAAGGGGGTAAGGTATGTATACCTCGGTAGACTTTACCAATAAAATCGTTGAACAAAAACTTGATCGTAAACAAAAATAGATTATTATTATAAAGTTTTAAAAAAAAATTCCTATACCAAATTTATAAATTTATTTATAGTATATACCATCTATAAATAGAAAAATCGCATTTATTAAGCATAAATTTCACAATAAACCGAAGAGTTCTCATCAATATGTGATTGTAAAATTACATTATAATTGTTGCACTTTATAAAACCCAAGCAATTTGATTAAAATTGCTTAATTTTTTTTCGATGTACTAGTTGCATCGTTTGCTTTTCTAATTTAAATCTCATATTACGAATGCATATGAGACACGTGTGATTAATCGAGAATGATGGGGGTAGTTTGAGAGAAATTGTGTATGCATGTCGTCAAACAAGGAATATATGTGGCACTTAAGATATAGCATTACTATAGGGCATCATATTAATAGAAAAATATTTAAGAGATATAGCTACATAAGTTTTTCACTTATGTAATATATTTAAAATATATAGGCATCATAATATAAAATGTTTAAGAAATATAGTTTTAGAAGTTTTTCACTTATAGATTATATTTAAAGTATATTATTACTTTGTAATGATGTATAATCATTTATAAAATATATAGACATCATAATATAAAATGTTTGAGAAATATAGTTTTATAAGTTTTTCACTTATATATTATATTTAAAGTATATTACTACTTTGTAATGATGTATAATCATTTATTTTGTATTAATAATTATATAAATTAATATTTGATTTTTATTATATTATAATATAATTGAAGATACTTGTACTTTTTTTTAAAAGATATGATTTACCATTCCTTATTTATTTTATTTTATTGTAATCATTTAATCATTATTTTCATCAATAATCATATAATAAATAAATATTATTTATGAATATATAAGATCACTTTATGTATTCATGATGTTCTCATAAAGTTTACTTGGTTCACTTCAATTGATATGTGGTTGTTCCATTCACTCGTGGTTAATTTTTAAATTTCTCATGGTAATAGGAAGTTACCATGACTTGTGACCCACTCTTCAAGAAATCCAAGAAATGTGTTTCAATTTATCCTAAAATCTATTAAAAAAATTCACACACACACACACACACACACACACACACACACACACACACATATATATATATATATATATATATATATATATAATGTAACGGTCCTTTGTTACGCCTAAGAAAAAGCGAAGCACAAAAGGTAAAAAAAAATGCACAAAAAATGGATCAAAGGCCCGTGATGGTTTCCTTTATGTAGAGCGGATGCAGAATCAATTCCCCACCTCTTGCTCCACTGTAGGTTTTCTGGTGAAATTTGGAAGGAAGTTTCTACAAGGGTGAGCATAGTTTGTGCCTAGGAAAGTAACACAATAGAATCGGCCTGGCAGTCTTGGCTTCAAAGAAGGGAACATAGGAAAGTTAAGGAGTTACCTCTTTTGATCAGTTGGGGATCCTGGTTAGCTTGCAATGCGGCCATTTTTTTAGGATAGATATTCTCTTCCAGAAATCATAGCTTGCCAAGCCCTCTCTATCCTTTCACATTTCCCATGGAAAAAATATAAGTTTGCGATTAGAATAGTTAGAGAATATTAGATTGACTACCCAAATCCATGGTCTTATTTTGATGGTGCATCTCAAAACAACAATCAATATTGTGGTGGGGGGTTGTCCTTTTTCTCAACCAACACCACCCCTATAACATCAAAATGGGCCTTGGAAGGGGTACAAATAACTATGTGGAACTGATGGATTTAAATCTTCTCCTTTTTTCTTTGGGGAGAAGGAAATCAGATCCATTCAAATATTTGGGAATTCTCAAAATGTCATAAATTGGTGTAGAAAATATCAACAATGCAACAATATTCTTTTACTGCCAATTTTGGAAGAAATTTCCAGGTATTTGACATATTTTGACTCTTTTGAAATCAAACATATTTATAGGAAAATAAATATAGAAGTAGATTCTCTCTCAAAATCGGGTCTCCTGCTTATTTTTGGTCAATGGAATTTTAAAGAAAAGAGATGCGAAGATTCATCTGAATACTTTCACCGACCGTTCATAGAAGAGATTCAGCTTCTTGTTCAGCATCAACCACATGATAGCCACAACTCAGATTAAGAATACCAATGTAGAAATTTTTATTTTTGGTAAACCTTCATGTAATTAATGTGGAAAATCCATCGAAAGTACAGGATACTAGTTCAGGCCAATGTATGTTTTGTATATATGGAGCTTGTGGAAAAAAATTTCCACTCTTGGGATGTTTTTGTACAAGGTGAACATATAAAATGTTTTTGATGTTCTTTATGTTAGAAGGGGGAATGCAAACTGTCAATGAGATAGAGGATTATAGAGTCTATATATCAGTTTTCCCTCAGTCCTAAAGCAGAACAATGATGCTAAAACATACATAATGTAAATTTTCTCTTCAGATGATAAATTTACACTTTTTTCCAAGGAAAAAAAATGGTTTTTGAATGATTTTTTTTTTTGTTGTATGTTTTTTCTATTGCAAGTTTGACAGATCTCATTGACCATTGCTCTAGAAATGCTTCCTTTAGTTTAGATATAACCTAGTTCTTAGAATCATTGGATTAATTTCTATATTGTAATTAGTCGAAAGTATGTTTATACATTCGTTCCACTATATCCCTCATAGTTCTGTAAAACATTTCCCCCCTTTGATTAATCTCCAACACCATTCCAGATGAGCTAACGACCAATTCACCATCATTTACATCTTCTATATTAATTAATTTTGTTTTGTTAGCATGAAATTTTGTTCCCTCGTTGTTCGTTCCTATAGAACATTAAACATATGTGAATTAATAGATTCATCTAATATTCCTAAGTATATTATTAATGAAAATTAAAAAAAATAATAATATTGAATAATATTTTTTCATTCACCCGATTCATCCCTTTGCAATTTTTTCATGAAGATTTTACGCTCTTATGAACTTAGATCAAAAATAATATTATCAAGCTTCCTCATTTTGTGGCCCTGGATGACACACACTAACCAATACATATTAGTTAAACTTACATATAGTTCAATTATATTAATTTTGTATAGACTTTACAAAGAACCTTCCTTTTTTGTTTTTTCGGATGTGTCATCATTGTGTTGACTAGAAATTTTCTTATTTGAACTCTTCTCACTCTTATTTTTATCAATATACAACCTGTACCATTCAATAAAGAAAGGATTAAATATATTTTATAAATAAATCACATAATTTTCACCAAAAAAAAAATCATTGTAACCGGTGCGCTTTTTAAATACAAAGCACCAATGTGTAACATCTTGCTCTGGCGCACTGTGTGAAATTATTTTTTGAGGACACTTGCTCGCAAGTGATCCAAATTATTATGATATTAAAACATTTTCTTTGATTATGATGTGTCATGGGTAGATGACATGTTGTTTTACTACATTGACATAGAAAAGTGCTATTGACTCAGTTTTATTGAGTGTGCAGGGTTTGGACCTTGAGGATGCAGAGGCATCGACGGAACCCCTTGGACTCCGGATCAAGTCAGGGAGTGTGCTATTGGGGTTTGATTATTTTACTGTGATTTTAGTACATTTGATTAGATGATATGATGTGGACATGTTCTGACATGATTGTTGATGATGTAGGCTGACAATAGCTTGTCGACCAGACTCACATATGAAGTAAAGGGGCCATACACGACTACCAGAGAGGTTGAGGGAGAGGTATGGATAACAGCCCTGCCACAACCTACTAGCACTCCCACCATGGCTCGAACTGTAGGTTAATGATTACCTAGTTCAAGAGGACCCAACAATGTCGTGAGGGCAGATTGCGACAGTCGCTCGTGATGATTCTAAGGGGCGCGCAATAAGGCGAGGGCATTATTCCTTAGAGGCCCTTAGTCTACCACAAGTTCACCTGGTGGAGTATTGACTCCAGGGATTATTGATGTCTACCAATCAGTGAAGTGGCGAGTGGCACCCTTGGAGCACGTGGTATGTCCTGAAGGGCACGTCGTGCAAAAGAAACACCAGAGGTGAGTGGCACCCTTGGAGCACGTAGTGCTTCCTGAAGGGCAAGTCGCGCAAAGGAACAGATGAAGTGAGTGGCACCCTTGGAGCACCTAGTGCGTCCTGAAGGGCACGTCGCATTGATGATGATAGAGGGAGGAACCTAGATGGCCCTAAGATAGACAACACATTAAGAAATTTTAAAACAACTTCCCTAAATAAATGTCGCCCAGCTCAGAATCTAAGTTCTAAGTCTAAAACTTCTCTAGGGGTAAAATTTTGTCTACCCTTAAGAAAATTACCTTATAAAAATAAAATAATAAAATTTACACTAAGAACCACTTAAGTAATAGTTGTGGACTTTATAAATTTTTGGGTAAAATGAAGAGAATAAGAACTTAAATAAAATCTGTGGATATCTAAGGTAAAGAAGAAATTAATTATTTAGCTTGTGAAAGTGTAAAAAGATATTAAATTATTAATAAAAAGAAAGGAGGTTAAATTGCGCAACTGCCATTATTTGCTCTAATAAAAAGGGGAAAAAGGGGGAATTATAAAAATTAGGAAACTAGGGAATGGGGGTAACATAAAAAGGGAAAGAGGGGAACTTATGGTAAAAAGTGAGGTCAACTTAGTAAAGAATCTGCAATTAAGAACCTTCTAAATTGAACTAAATTAGCAACTTCATTTAGGGAAAGTATTTAAAACCTGTAAGGGAATCTAAGGGACACCTAGGAGTAAATTTAGGAGTAAATTTAGGTGGGTGAGGTAAATGAGACAATTATTAATTTAAAGAAAATAATTATTGGAGGAAAGTGGGGGATGGATGACACTTGTACGAAGGAGAATTATTAGAAGATTTTTATTAAAACTTAAATTAAATGAGGTTTAGGGAAAGTTTGGAAGTTCGGAAACTCTATAAAAGAGAGGAAGGAGGAGGAAGAGGGGGATCGGTTGTTAGTGTAATGTTACGCTGTCAGATTAGTGACTTGACTGATTTACTTGTGAGGAGTTGGGATTTCCAGCTCGGATAGGAGTGGTAGATCGGCCTTGCGAGGCGAGCTGGGAGCTAGATGTACCATCTGGATAGTGCATGGTCCCTTTGCGGCTTAGGGGGCTAAGGGGGAAGCAGAGTACCCCTAGCATTGGCTGGGAGGTACCGGTGAGGTCTCAACGGTTGGCGAGTGGGAGCGGCACAGAGCGCACGGTCGTCATTTGAGGCGGGCGATAAGGCAACGGTATGATTTTTTTTATTTGTTAGAATAGAATGCATTATGATTTATTCTGGGATCAAAATATCGGTGGTAAATGGATTAATGGTTGTTTTTATTTATTTACTCAGCAATTATAATTGTAATTGCTGTAACTATCGTTTTCATTTAAATTTCTCATGTGACAAGTATTAGTGTTGCAGATCATGTACAATTTATATTCTACATGTTTCTTGTGTATGAAAAACAACTATTAAGCTATTGAAGAACCTCATGATAAAATGTTGGTAAATAACCATATTTCTGTATAATATCTGAGTCAGATGAAATACTTCCATTAGTAAGTGAGTACTGCTATTATCTTATCGCCTGAGGATTGACAAATCGATGAAAGAATTTCTACGCTAACCGAGTATAACTCTGGCTATTGAACGCTTATAACTATCTAATATACTTATAGATATCGCAACATCATAACAATCTACAGTCAAGTCAAAATCTGCTACAAATCACTGAATCTGTTAACTACCTAATCGGATTAAAAATCAGGTATAGTTTTGTTAAGCCCAAAAATATGAATACCTAACTCTGTGGCAATTCACGGGCACTATTAACCATCTAAAGCAATTAAAAATCAGGTAAACGAATAAAAAATTTCAGGTATAAACTTGGACGTACCGATTAAAAAAAAAAATAGGTGTAAACTTGGATTCATCTGTCAGTTAGGGACATCCCAGAAACAGGAATAAAGTAAACAAAAAGAAGGTAAACAATTGACTTTGCTCTATTTTACCTAACTTAAAATCAAAGTTCAAGGTTGATTTAAAAAGTCAAATATAAATTGGAGGCATAAAAAAATGGAGTGGGTTAATTCTGGAGTAATCTTAGTTACTATTCACAGTTTTTTGGGTTGTGTGTTCTTAAATTTTGACCAAACCAGAACTCTGATCCATTTTTTTTTGAGCATCTGGGTTGATTTAAAATGGGGAAAAACCTCTAAAATGCATCTTGGGTTTAGAAATTAAGCCATGCAAGGTTATGTAATGTAAATTTTTGCTTAGATATTTTGTAATGTAATTCTATGTGATGTAACCTTTGTGTTGGGACTGTTATGGAATGTAAATTACGTTTGGAATTGATTGTAATGCCTCGATGTCTAGAATTTACATATCTGAGATTTTTGACCGAACTTACAGGTCTGAGATGCATTTTTATGTTAGAAATTACATGACTATAATGCATTTATGTTTAGAACGGTCGAATTTATGGAAGTCATGCAATGTTAGGACAAATACGCGCATGGTGTGGCATGAGGCATTGCCAGCATAAGGCGAAATTTAACCATGGTTGTACAGCCTTTTTCTCTGCCAAATTCATGTCTAGATTTGTCAGGTCGCGTCCGAGTATGGGCGGCAGTAATTTACCTCTGCGAGTGGCGCAGGCATCGGGTCTAACTGCGTTGCTTCTTTTCCTCTTTATTATTGACAGGTTTTTCCCTAAAATGAATGATGGTTTACAACGCTTATTGTGTTGACATGCACGCATAATGTAAGGAAGACAAATGTTTAATGGAAAGAAAATTTTATATATGTCCATATTCAAAGTACGGTCTGCTTTATTTCAGATTTACTATTTATAAATCCATTGTGATGGAGATGGAGCATAAGACCAATTGAATTGCACCTAGGCCATAACTATTCTCATTGATTAAACCATTCGAGTATTTATTATGGTTATTTCAGGGTTATTCAATTGAAGCTTCTGCCTTTTCCATTGAGATCCTTAATTATATTATACTTTATCCCGTAGTAAGTTATTACCTTCCTAATAGTAAGACATGCAGTGATATGTCTTCTCCCGTAATGAATATGAAATAAGTTAGATCGCATCTCTCTATCCTCAATTTGCAGTGTGAATTTACTTGATCGAAACGAGGTTGAGAAGTTCATTTACAAGTACCAATTCTCAAAATCAAAGTTAGACCAACATCGATTCTGTCAACTTGAAAAAGGAATTATCCAAATTATTATTTATTCAAATTGTTATTTTTATTATTATTTATTCAAATTGTTATTTTTATTATTATTTATTCAAAATTGTTATTTCAATTTTACTGCCAAATTTTGTCCAACTTAAAAAAATATACTTGCTATAGCGTGAATGAATACTAATAGTAACACCTTATAATTTTCAAATATATCAAGTTACTAATATTATTTAGAAGATTTTTACCACAATTCAAAATGGTGGTTATGCCCTTGTGTTCCTTTCTATTCTTCATGTATTTCCTTTTTCTCAAGTGTTTTATTTTTATATTGTGTAATGGATTGATTAATCATAATGGACTATTTTATTTGGCACCATGATAGGTATGGCAAGAATGTGTGTAGTCATTTCATCTACCATTAGAAATGTTAGCTACAGTTGAATTAATGAATTGATTAATCCGTGCCTTGAAGTAAAGTAGATGACTACCCTTGCTTCTTGATTTAAATAAAGTTGTTTTCATTTCGCTTGCACTTATGTCGTTCATGATGGATTTCGTAATCAAATTCTCTTGCACCATGGAATTCTTATATTGTGTGTTGATTTATAAAACTTTATCACACAGTGATCATCCTTGATGTTTGTTGATTTAGCATATTTAGTTGATCTGGTTTATGTCGAGCGGGATGTAGACACCTCCATGTTCCTCAGAACAGTCGCCAGCCCTGAGACCTTAGATGGTTAAAATCGATGGGAACCTGGGCTTGAGCGTTGCTTATGTGTCTTGGAGGTCCTAACCATTGCAGGGTAGGATGGGCGGGTAGTCAGTATTTTAATTTGTCAGTTGATTGTTGTTCATTTCTAGCAGATGTTGATGTGCGCCTTAGATCTTTATGTTGATATTGTAGTTGTATGCGTCATGATTCGTCATCATGTGGCAGTGCAAAGTATAATGTCTTGTTACCCTTGTACACACGCACACACACACAAAAAAAATTGCACTTGTTATAAGAGGTTGTCGTCGTAACGAGGAGGTTGTTACATATGGTATTAGAGCGGGTTCAACTCACGACTTGGGATTCACCACGGCTTTCATTGACATGATTTGATTATACTGTTGCTAATCGAGTTCATTGTGTGCATGTAGGTAATCATGGTTAGAGTACACCGCAGAGGCAGACGACGGGGTGCCAGGGGAGGAGGCGCGATGCCTCCAGTAGCATCCACACCTGAGGGCCCTAACCCCCAGGGAGATGAGAAGGTTCTCAGACAGGAGCCGATAGCAGTTGGCAAACTAGTCAGGATGATGAGATCTTTTCAGCGCATGTCCGAGGCACTGATCAGCCATTTGGACAGAGATGAGTCCAAGGCGCCGACACCCATCGAGGTTCCGCCGCGCGCACCGGTCGTTACTGGTAGAATTCACCGTGAACACGAGAAGGTCAAATTTCCTGAGTTCTTTGGTGCACCGGATGGCGCAGCCACCGAGGCATGGTTGGAGAACATGGCGATGTGCTTCGCACTTCGCGATTATACCTCCAACATGAAGGTCCACATGGCGATCTTTCAACTGAAGGGGAGCGCTCTTCTATGGTGGAAGACGCTCCTACCACAGTTGAACATGGTCATCGAAGACGTGTCATGGGAAATTTTTGAGGAACGGTTCCGAGAGAGGTACATTTCAGAGGAATTCATTGAGCATCAGCTCAATGAGTTCAACGCCTTATGACAGGGAGGTCGCACGGTGCCCGAGTACAAGGCCCGTTTTATGGAGTTTCTTCGGTATGCTCCGCACCTTAACATGGAAAAACTTAAGGTCAACAGGTTCATGTTCGGCCTTAATGGAAGCCTGCGTGCAAAGGTTATGATTTTGATGCCTCAAACCTTGCATGATGTTGTCCAGAAAGCCCTCGTAGCAGAGGAGGAGCTTATCAGTGGGGGTCAGACCAGGACTCCAGCGAGACCAGTAGGGCAGGTTTCATCTAGAACACAGCAGCACCAGACACCAGCGATACATACGCTAGGATATCGTGGCTTCCAGAGGGGATCCACTTTCACTACACCCCGGTGACCGCCGCCTCAGCAGCAGACACCTTATCGGGGACCACCGCATCAGCAACAGTGTCACCCACAACAACAACAGTTTAGGACTGTTCAGTAGAACAAACCAGGGTTCCAGGCTGGTGGGTCGTCATCTTCTACTTCGGGTACCAGGACTACTGGGCCGAAGAAGGGGTGTTGGACGTGTGGGGAGCCACACTACCAACGCGACTGTCCTGTGGAGAGGACTGGAGCATCCAGATCAGTTGGACCCACTACTGTGGGAGATATGGGAAAGGCCCATCGAATTCACGCAGTGGTGAACAACTACCAGGTAGAGCATCAGTCGACTGTGCTCGAGACAACAGGTACCGTCGCTGACCAAAACCTTAGTATTTTGATAGATCCCGGTGCTACCGAGAGTTTCATTTTTGGTGCGGTACTAAAAAGGATTAAGGTAAAGGCAGTCGAACAGGATGAGTTTAGCTTCGTAGAGATGGCTTCAAGAGCCAAACAGAAGGTTGGAGGAAAGGTTACGGGCTGTGCCCTTAACCTGGGAGAGTTTGTCACGAGGGCCAACCTGTACCTCACGATGTTAGGATCTTATGATGTCGTGATTGGTATGGACTGGTTGGAGTCACATGAGGCGATACTCAACTGTAAGACAAAATGGTTGAGCTTGGTCGATGATGAGGGATAGAGGCGTATGATTGTAGGTCGGAACCAGGGATTTTCCCTAAGGTTCATTTCTTCCTTACAGCTACGGAAGAGTATGCGCAAGGGGTGCAAGCTTTATGCGATCCTTGTGTTAAACGAGAAGGGAGTAGCAGAAGGTCTACAACACCTTCCATTGGTGAGAGAGTTTGCGGACGTATTTCTGGAGGAGTTACCTGGGATGTCGCCAGAGAGAGAGTTGGAGTTTACAGTAAACCTAAAACCGGGGACTGAACCGATAGCAATAATGCCTTATCGGATGTTGACCCCGAAGTTACAAGAGTTGAAAATGAAACTGAAGGAGTTGTTGGACCTAGGACTGATACGTCCTAGTGTGTCACTGTGGGGTGCACTGGTTATTTTCATACGAAAGAAGGACAGATCGTGGAGGCTTTGAATTGACTACCGTCAACTGAACAAGGCCACGATCAAGAATCAGTATCCCTTGCCGAGAATTGATGATCTGGTCGATCAAATGAAGGGTGTGACGATGTTCTCCAAGATCGATTTGTGATCAGGCTATCACCAGTTGGGGATTAAGGAGGATGACATCCCTAAGACCGACTTTAAGATGAGGTTGGGACATTACGAGTTTATTGTTTTACCGTTTGGACTAACAAACACCCCAGGAGTATTTATGAGTTTGATGAACGGGGTGTTCCGCGAGTACTTGGACAAGTTCGTCCAAGTGTTCATTGACGATATTTTGATTTACTCTCGTACGACGAAGGAACATGACGAGCACTTGCACTTGGTATTACAGTGTCTGTGAGAGCACAAATTGTATTGGAAATTGTCCAAATGCTCATTTTATCAATCGAGGATTCACTACTTAGGGCATGTCATCTCTGGGGAAGGTATTGTCATGGATCCAGCCAAGTTCGAGGCTATTATGGAATGTCCTGTGCTGACGAATGTCACGGAAGTGTGTAGCTTTATGGGTTTAGCAGGTTACTATCGACTGTTTGTCAAGGGATTTTCGAAGATAGCAAATCCGATCACAGAATTGCAGAAGAAAAACAAGAAGTTTGTTTGGACTGAGAAATGCGCGGAAGCATTTCGGAGGCTTAAGGAGTTGTTAACAAAAATGTCGATACTAAAGGTCCCTGACATGGACGCGGACTTCTTGGTATGCACTGATGCATCCAAGGAAGGTTTAGGCAGAGTCTTGATGCAAGACGGACGAGTGATTGCTTACATTTCGAGGAAACTGAGAAGGCATGAGGAGAACTACGCGACGCATGATTTGGAGTTATTAGCCATCGTATATGCCTTGAAGGTTTGGAGACACTATCTTGTTGGACGAAAATTTGAACTAAAAACTGATCATTGTGGACTACAACACATTTTTACGCAAAGCAACCTGAACGCACAACAACGGTGTTGGTCGAAATTGCTTGGCGAATATGACTTTGAAATTACTTTCATAAAGGGAACAATGAAGCGAGTGGTAGATGCTTTGAGTCGGAGGCCACACATCTTTTATGTGTTGCCTCTTCAGACGAATTTACGTGAAAAGATTCTAACTTTACAGCGTGATGACGACTGGTACAAAGAGGTCGAGGGTTTTATCGGACAAAAAACAATGATGGTACCACGATATGAGGGATTTTCATTTGATGGCGATGGTTTATTGAGGTTTAAAGTTCAAATTTATGTGCCGCCAAACGACGAGTTGAGGATGTTGATCCTGAGCGAGGTTCATAGAGCAGTTTACATGGCTCATCCGGGAGTCACGAAGATGAGGGAAAACCTTAAACCCTTATTCTTCTGAAAGGGAATGAAGGCCGACATAGTCAACTATGTGGCCAGATGTCTAGAATGTCAACAAGTAAAGGCTGAACATAGAAACCCAACAGGATTACTACAACCACATGCCATTCCGGAGTCAAAATGGGAAGTTATTTTGATGGATTTTATTGTTGGATTGCCACTGACGGCAAGGAGACATGACTCGATTCTTGTAGTAGTAGACACTTTGACAAAGAGTGCTCACTTTATTCCTGTGCGTATGACATATCAGGCAGACATAGCTATAATTTTCATCAGTGAGATCGTGAGGCTGCATGGCATGCCTAAGAGGATTATATCCGATCAAGGATCGGTGTTTACTAGACGATTTTGGATGAGTTTCCAAGAGGCCTTGGGAACCCAAATTAACTTTAGTACTGCGTATCACCAGGAGACTGACGGACAGACAGAACGAATAAACCAAACCTTGGAGGACATGTTGCGCATGTACATGATGGACGAACAAAAGCATTGGGAAGAATTATTGCCACTAGTAGAGTTTGCTTACAATAACAGTTACAACTTACCAGAGCACCATTAAGATGGCGCCTTTCAAGTTTCTTTACGGGCGACCATGTCGAACACCCTTGAGTTGGGATCAGCTTGAGGATAGGGTCTTGGTGGGACCAGAAGTGATCCAAGAAATGGAAGAGAAAATGCAAACAATAAGACAAAGTATTAAAGAAGCGCAGGATCGACAGAAGAGTTATGCCGATGCACACCGAGTCGACCGTAGTTACGAGGTCGGTGATCTAGTCTTCTTGCGGGTTAAACCACATAAGATTTCGATTAAGTTTGGAAAGAGAGATAAACTCTCTCCTAGGTTCATGGGACCTTTCGAGATTGTGGAGAGAAAGGGGCCCGTGGCCTATTGACTAGCCTTGCCTAATTCTTTGAGGTGTATGCATGATGTTTTTCATGTATCTGCTTTGAGACATTATATTAGCGATCCTACACATGTGATTGACATGAGTTCCTTGCAGGTATCGGATGAGGGAGCGTTGATGGCTAAGCCGGTCCAAATCCTAGATCACCGCGTTCGACAGTTACGACGTCGAATAGTAGATCAGGTCAAGGTCTAGTGGGACCATTATAGTCCGCACTCGGTGACCTGGGAGCATGCATATGATATGCGCTAGCAGTTTCCTTTTTTTTTTGATAGATAGACATATGACACTGGATCCACTTATTTCGGAATTTATACTGAGAAACTTCGGGACAAAGTTTAGACCAAGAGGAGGTGTATGTAACATCCCACTCTGGCGCACTGAGCAAACTTATTCTTTGAGGACACTTTCTCGCAAGTGATCCAGATTATTATGATATTAAAACATTGTCTTTGATTATGATGCGTCATGGGTAGATGACATGTTGTTTTACTACATTGACATAGACAGGTGCTATTGACTCAGTTTTATTGAGTGTGCAGGGTTTTGACCTTGAGGATGCAAAGGCATCGACAGAACCCCTTGGACTCTGGATCGAGTCAGGGAGTGTGCTATTGGGGTTTGATTATTTTACTGTGATTTTAGTACATTTGATTAGATGATATGATGTGTACATGTTCTGACATGATTTTTGATGATGAAGGCTGACGATAGCTTGCCGACCAGACTCACATATGGAGTAAAGGGGCCACACACGACTACCAGAGAGGTTGAGGGAGAGGTGTGGACAGCAGCCCTGCCACAACCTACTAGCACTCTCGTCGTGGCTTGAACTGTAGGTTAACGATTACCTAGTTCGAGAGGACCCACGATGCCGTGAGGGTAGACTGGAAGAGTCGCTCACAATGATTCTAAGGGGCACGCAATAAGGCGGGGGCCTTATTCCTTAGAGGCCCTTAGTCTCCCACAAGTTCACCTAGCAGAGTATTGACTCCAGGGGTTATTGATGTCTACCAATCAGTGAAGTGGCGAGTGGCACCCTGAAGGGCATGTCGCGCAAAAGAAACACCAGAGGCAAGTAGCACCCTTGGAGCACGTAGTTCTTCCTGAAGGGCACGTCGTGCAAAGGAACAGATGAGGCGAGTGGCACCCTTGGAGCACCTAGTGCGTCCTGAAGGGCACATCGCATTGATGATGATAGAGGGAGGAACCTAAATGGCCCTAAGACAGACAACACATTAAGAAATTTTAAAACAACTTCCCTAAATAAATGTTGCCCTGTTCAGAATCTAAGTTCTAAGTCTAAAACTTCTCTAGGGGTAAAATTTTGTCTACCCTTAAGAAAATTACCTTATAAAAATAAAATAATAAAATTTACACTAAGAACCACTTAAGTAATAGTTGTGGACTTCATAAATTTTGGGGTAAAATGAAGAGAATAAGAACTTAAATAAAATCTGTGGATATCTAAGGTAAAGAAGAAATTAATTATTTAACTTGTGAAAGTGTAAAAAGATATTAAATTATTAATAAAAGGAAAGGAGGTTAAATTGCGCAATTGCCATTTTTTGCTCTAATAAAAAGGGGAAAAAGGGGGAATTATAAAAATTAGGAAACTAGGGAATGGGGGTAACATAAAAAGGGAAAGAGGGGAACTTATGGTAAAAAGTGAGGTCAACTTAGTAAAGAATCTACAATTAAGAACCTTCTAAATTGAACTAAATTAGCAACTTCATTTAGGGAAAGTATTTAAAACCTGTAAGGGAATCTAAGGGACACCTAGGAGTAAATTTAGGAGTAACTTTAGGTGGGTGAGGGAAATGAGACAATTATTAATTTAAAGAAAATAATTATTGGAGGAAAGTGGGGGATGGATGACACTTGTACGAAGGAGAATTATTAGAAGATTTATATTAAAACTTAAATTAAATGAGGTTTAGGGAAAGTTTGGAAGTTCAGAAACTCTATAAAAGAGAGGAAGGAGAAGGAAGAGGGGGATCGACTGTTAGCGTAACGTTACGCTGCCGGATTAGTGACTTGACTGATTTACTTGTGAGGAGTTGGGATTTCCAGCTCGGATAGGAGTGGTAGCTCGGCCTTGCGAGGCGAGCTGGGAGCTAGACGTACCATCTGGATAGTGTGTGGCCCCTTTGTGGCTCGGGGGGCTAAGGGGGAAGTAGAGTATCCCTAGCGTTGGATGGGAGGTACCGGTTAGGTCTCAATGGTCGGCGAGTGGGAGCGGCACAAAACGCACGGCCGTCATTCGAGGCGGGCGATAAGGCAACGGTATGATTTTTTTTATTTGGTAGAATAGAATGCATTATGATTTATGTTGGGATCAAAATATCTGTGGTAAATGGATTAATGGATATTTTTATTTATTTACTCAACGATTATAATTGTAACTGTTGTAACTGTCGTTTTTATTTAAATTTCTCATGTGACAAGTATTAGTGTTGTAGATCGTGTACAATTTATATTCTACATGTTTCTTGTGTATGAAAAACAACTATTAGGCTATTGAAGAACCTCATGATAAAATGTTGGTAAATAACCATATTTCTGTATAATATCCGAGTCGGATGAAATACCTCCAATAGTAAGTAGTACTTCTATTATCTTATCGCCTGAGGATTGACAGATCGATGAAAGAATTTCTACGCTAACCGAGTATAACTCTGGCTATTGAACGCTTCTAACTATATAATATACTTATAGATATCGCAACACCATAACAATCTACAGTCAAGTCGAAATCGGCTACAAATCACTGAATCTGTTAACTACCTAATCGGATTAAAAATCAGGTATAGTTTCGTTAAGCCCAAAAATATGAATGGCTAGCTCTGTTGCAATTCGCGGGAACTATTAACCATCTAAAGCGATTAAAAATCAGGTAAACGAATCAAAAATTTCAGGTATAAACTTGGACGTACCGATTAAAAAAAAAATCAGGTGTAAACTTGGATTCATCTTCCAGTTAGGGACATCCGAGAAACAAGAATAAAGTAAACAGAAACAAGGTAAACGGTTGACTTTGCTCTATTTTACCTAACTTAAAATCAAAGTTCAAGGTTGATTTAAAAAGTCAAATATAAATTGGAGGCATAAAAAAATGGAGTGGGTTAATTCTGGAGTAATCTTAGTTACTATTCACAGTTTTTTGGGCTGTATGTTCTTAAATTTTGACCAAACCAGAACTTTGATCCATTTTTTTTTGAGGATCTAGGTTGATTTAAAATGGGGCAAAACCTCTAAAATGCATCTTGGGTTTAGAAATTAAGGCATGCAAGGTTATGTAATGTAAATTTTTGCTTAGATATTCTGAAATGTAATTCTATGTGATGTAACCTTTGCGTTGGGACTGTTATGGAATGCAAATTAAGTTTGGAATTAATGGTAATGCCTCGATGTCTAGAATTTACATATTTGAGATTTTTGACCGAACTTATAGGTCTGAGATGCATTTTTATGTTAGAAATTAGATGATTGTAACGCATTTATGTTTAGAACGGTCGAATTTCTGGAAGTCATGCAATGTTAGGACAAATACGTGCACGGTGTGGCATGAGGCATTGCCAGGATAAGGCGAAATTTAACCATGGCTGTACAACCTTTTTCTCTGCCAAATTCGTGTCTAGATTTGTCAGGTCGCGTCCAGGTATGGGAGACAGTAATTTACCTCTGCGAGTGGCGCAGGCATCGGGTCTGGCTGCGTTGCTTCTTTTCCTCTTTATTATTGACAGGTTTTTCCCTAAAATGAATGATGGGTTACAACACTTATTGTGTTGACATGCATGCATAATGTAAGGAAGACAAATGTTTAATGGAAATAAAATTTTATATATGTCCATATTCAAAGTATGATCTGCTTTATTTCAGCTTTACTATTTAGAAATCCATCGTGATGGAGATGGAGCTTAAGACCAATCGAATTGCACCCAGGCCATAACTATTCTCATTGATTAAACCATTCGAGTATTTATTACAGCTATTTCAGGGTTATTCAATTGAAGCTTCTGCCTTTTCCATTGAGATCCTTAATTATATTATACTTTTTCCTGTAGTAATTTATTACCTTCCTAATAGTAAGACATGTAGTGATATGTATTCTCCGGTAATGAATATGAAATAAGTTAAATCGCATCTCTCTATGCTCAATTTGTAGTGTGAATTTACTTGATCGAAACGAGGTTGAGAAGTTCATTTACAAGTACCAATTCTCAAAATCAAAGTTAGACCAACATCGATTCTGTCAACTTGTAAAAGGAATTATCCAAATTATTATTTATTCAAATTTTTATTTTTATTATTATTTATTCAAAATTGTTATTTCAATTTTACTGCCAAATTTTGTCCAACTTAAAAAAATATACTTGCTATAGCGTGAATGAATACTAATAGTAACACCTTATAATTTTCAAATATATCAAGTTACTAATCTTATTTAGAAGAGTTTTACGACAATTCAAAATGGTGGTTATGCCCTTGTGTTCCTTGCTATTCTTCATGTATTTCCTTTTTCTCAATTGTTTTATTTTTATATTGTGTAATGGATTGATTAATCATAATGGATTATTTTATTTGGCACCATGATAGGTATGGTGGGCATGTGTGTAGTCATTTGATATTCCATTAGAAATGTTAGCTACAGTTGAATTAATGAATTGATTAATCCGCGCCTTGACGTAAAGTAGATGACTACCCTTGCTTCTTGATTTAAATAAAGTTGTTTTCATTTCGCTTGCACTTATGTCGTTCATGATGGATTTCATAATCAAATTCTCTTGCACCATGGAATTCTTATATTGTGTGTTGATTTATAAAACTTTATCACACAGTGATCGTCCTTGATGTTTGTTGATTTAGCATATTTAGTTGATCTGGTTTGTGTCGGGCAGGATGTAGACACCTCCATGTTCCTCAGAACAGTCGCCAGCCCTGAGACCTTAGATGGTTAAAATCGATGGGAACCTGGGCTTGAGCGTTTCTTATGTGTCTTGGAGGTCCTAACCATTGCAAGGTAGGACGGGCAGGTAGTCAGTCTTTTAATTTGTCGGTTGATTGTTGTTCATTTCTGGCAGATGTTGATGTACGTCTTAGATCTTTATGTTGATATCGCAGTTGTATGCGTCATGATTCGTGGTCATGTGGCTGCGCAGATTATAATGTCTTGTTACCCTTGTACACACGCACACACACAAAAAAAAAAATTTGCACTTGTTATAAAAGGTTGTCGTCGTAACGGGGAGGTTGTTACACAATGTGTTTATTACATAAAACGCAGCGGTGCGTTCAAAAAAATGCATCGAGGAGTTTAATTCCTTTGTTTTTAATTGTGAATTACAACAATGCGATATATATAGAAGACATCACATCGAATATAGTAGAAAACAAAAAAATAGCAAAAAAATTAAACATTCATAAAAAAATAAAAAATAAACAATAGAAAAATTACACACCAATGAAAAGACAAATTAAAAAAAAATTAAAAAAATTATGTGATAGCATTTTCTGTGTTGTTTAGATGAGAAAACATCGGAGATATTTTTTTTTATGCACCATATTTTTTAACTTAAAAAAAAAAAACTTGGCTTTATCGGTGCTCCTTAGGCATAAACGCACTGGTGCGTTTCTGTTGAAATGGCACACCGGAAAATCGGAAAACGTTTATAAAAAATGTCAAATCGGAAAATGTTTTAAAAATAAATTTAGAGGGCCTACTTCGTTTGGGATCCGATGCAATTAGTGGTCCCTTTCCATCACATTCCAAACACTTATATATAGAAAAACAAACCCATTAGATCTAAAATGCATAAAACAAAAATCATTAATTTTGAAGTGATAGAGAGAGTTAAACCCTAGGGTAAAATTTTGCATTGACATAAGAAAAAAAAACAAGGGTTTAAGGTAAGTATGATTTTATTTGTTTATTTATTTTTATTTTTTTCTGAATTTGAATTAAAATCCAAATAGGAATATAATTTGTAAAAAACATTATGATTAAAATCAATAGTACAATTTAAAATTTTTACTATGAAGGGTTTTGAGTGAATCACCATACCCTTCAAATCCTGATTTTCTGAATATTTCTATTGTTCCAAAGTATTCTTCTGCTCTAGAGTGCTCCTGGGTATGTTTCTCTTCCAAATCCGTCTCTTGTAAATTTTGGAAAAATAATGAAAATATTAAATACCTTCTTAATATTTAAAAAACTTTATGAAAAGGGTTTAGAGTGAATCACCATACCCTTCAAATTATCATATTATGAATAATACTATGGATCCAAACTATTCTACTCCTCCACAATGTTCCTCTGTATGTCTCTCTTTCAAGTATCTCCCCTGCAATTTTTTGAAAAATAATGAAATAGTGAATAGATTTTAGTATTTAAAGGACCTTATGAAATTCGATTACCGCAATTTGTTTAATTGTTTAAAAAAAATCACGCCTTTTTTTAAACATTTTCGGCAAAATGGTGCATTTATGTCAGATGCACTAGTGCACCCATATTTTTTTCGATACACCAGAGTGTCCATATTACATTACGCACCGATAACATATAATTGTTTTTTATTAAAAAAATATTGAAACATTGTGTGGTTAATTTTTCAATGCATTGGTGCTTATTATTAATATGTGCATCGGTGCGTTTGTGGTTTATAAGCACACCGAAATGATTTTAAAATTATTTGAACTTTTATTTGCACATAAAATAGTATATTCATCTCAAATTATCTTTTAGGATTTTAGTATACATTTTACATTTTATGTCGCCTTATTCTTAAAAAATGGTTTCAAAACTATATTCAAACTCAAATTGTGGTATGGTCCTCCAAATTTATTTTAGATATGTACAGAAAATTTTATTTCTAATTTTGTTGAAATGTAGGGAGAAAACCTTATAATATGATCAAATGGCCAATTCTTCAAATTCCATCCCATTCCATATTGCTCAAAGTCCATCGTGGAGTTCTCCCTTTCCGTATCCAGTAAGTTTAAATTATTTTATTTATGTTTTGATTATATAATTGTTTTTTTTTTCTTATCCATGTCAATCTAAATAAACATGTATCCAAATTTGCAAGATCTTGATTCAGAATTGAGTTCAGATGCAAAAAATATTCTAGTACTAGTTCAAAAACGTCGAAAGATCTTATCAGGAGCAACATACCACAAGCAGATGGTAGATGAAAATGGACAGTCGCTTTACCCTGCGAATTGTGACATTCCATCTTCCAACCACAATCCTGAGTCGACAATGGTAATAATTGTTTGGTATAATGTAATTTGAACAAACAAATTATTTCATTGTGCTTACTAATATCATTGATGTACTAATGTTCAATATTTTTTAAATTAGGATTTTTATGATGAGTGACCTACCTACCATCTTCTGTTGCACCCCATGACAATTTCAACCTGAGAGAAGGATGCAATGAGAGAAAAACTCAAAGAGGAAGCATACCAAGAATGGTTGAATCAACCACCTATTCAATTCCCACTACGTATAGATTCACCAATTAGGAATGACTGCAACAATAGTAGTTCTTCAGAAGTTGGCAATGGAGACAATCAAAAAGAGGTTGGTATGGATGATTATTTTTGGGATACAACTTCCATGGAGACAATGTTGTTAGACGCATTCTATAACGATGAGCTAGGGGATATTTATCATATCAGTGATACCATTTTTGAAATTTTGAAATCTGCTTCCACCACCCCTCTCTTTGGACCTAGTGCCCAGTCAAAGTCTGTCCATCTTGGGACAACAATGCTACTATACAACTTGAAAGAAAATTTTGGCAGTCAAACTCATGTTTCTCGAAAATATTTAGGTAATTGACCAACAAGTGCCTTATATTAATTTTGAGA